>JAKGSA010001163.1:82198-96866 GCA_033558755.1 Philaethria dido | reverse complement strand
CAGCATCACAGGTACTATCAATGCATTGGCGGCTTTTAAGACAATTATTGACCCGCCTCTTGAAAAACCCAATATATAACTATTTGGGAACGCGTCTGGTGGAAGTTCGTTCCATAACTTGGACGTCCGTGGAAATAATGATGTACCCCGTCATTATATATGTAAATGGGTAGTTGAGCTGACCCAAGCTTGTAAGATGTTTTTTATGGGAAGGATAAATCAAATGAGCATACAGGTCCCCTGATGGTAAATGATCACTGGTGCCCTTATGTGAGTACATGTGAGTTTTGAAGGTATTCATGTCGTATCGACCGGGAAACGCTGCCACAGGTAGGCTATTCCACAATTCTGTGACACGTGGAAGAAATTTCTTACAAAATCGCTTAGTATTGGAATACCAGGTACCCAGATAGTGTGGATGATGTTTCAGTTCGTGATGAACTGAGCGGTCAGAAAATCATATGACAAATAGGTGGTACTACTTCCAGCGGCGTGCAGTATGGCAAAAGATAGATGTATCTTTTGCCAGATATGGAAGTTTGGAAAAAGAAGTCAGATGACAGAATACGGCCAAAAAGATCCTTGACTACATTCCATTGTAGAGTCAGTAGAAATGTGTAGCGTTTTACGTTTTCTAAATAAATATCTCTCCATTTCTTTAACTTCTACTGAGATTTTAAACATATATAGCTTCAGTCTGAACCTACTGCATTAAAACGAACGGTAACGAGATACCTTAGTCAAGTAAAATTTTATGGGTCATACAGGCATAATGTTGATACATACAAGTAATAACAATAAATCAACGTCAATACGTAGGCACTAGCGAGCCTCAATCACTTGAAGTAGCTCCCGTTATCGTCCTACGCATACACAATGCTTCCTTAAACTTATGCAAATATTAATTTTTATTAACAAGTTGGTGCCCACAACTTTATTCGTATGAACTTTATGGCAGTTATTAACCATACTATTTTCATTTACCTGTCATTTTCCGTTACATATAAAGCAGAAAAACAGAAACCGTAGCTTATATCTTATTGCATTTTTTTTAAATAAAAAAAAATATCTATACTTTTTGTACAGATACTCGTTTTTATTGTTTCTTTATAGTATAGATTAAAATGGCCGAGAAGATTTTAATTCAGGTTAGCTTCTCCATTTCAATATTTTACAACCTTAAAAATATTAATGCATAGATTTGTGAGAAATCGTTGAGTTCCGCCACTCAGCACGCAATGCCTCAATTCTGCGGAAAGTGGGGAACGGAATTGTTGTAAGAGAGCGGAGTGTCTTAACACTAGGTTCTCAGGTTCCCTCTGCCTACCCCGCTATATGCGGGATACAGCGTGAAGTTAAAAAAAAAAAGATTTGTGAGAATGGATGGGTGATTTTTACTCTTTCACGCAAAAACTATTAAAGGGATTCAGACGAATAAATATAATTTCGTTATTAAACGTATTTCTTTATAATAATAGTTATAGATTATACATTAGAATATCTAACACATAGGCTACAATTTATAAAAAAAATATGAAGTTTAGTATGAAGTGTAATATATCAATTACAGTATAAAAACTATCTGCTACCATAATTTCACGGTTGTCACGTTATTGTCTTTTAATATGGGGCTAAGTCAAGGAATGATTTTTACATCATCATATAGTAATCTCTATTAATATTATAAATAACAAAAGTATAAAAAATATATTTAGGCAGATATGATTGTTTGTCAAAAAAATTTTAAAGTCTAGTTACTTCAAAGCCTTCGCCAAGGTAGGTTACAGATTAAAAGTAAATCATATACGCTGTAGTATGTAGTATGGACTGCAATTGACCACGCAAGCGAAGCCGCAGGTAACAGCTAGTCACAAAATAAAAAATATCTCACAATTACATATTACTAATATAATAAATTCAATATACTTCTAGAAGTTCTAGAGTTCATTAGTTCTAAATCTGACATACCCGGAACACCCCATACTGATTGCGGTTACATTACGGTGCCTGAACATGCGTGGGACGAGTTAGTAACGGGAGCTAAATCAAGAGGAGTTATTGGTCGCAGTGCACGCTTATGTGTCTACGTGTAGACACTGATTAATAGCACTTGTTGAAATTAAATATTTTATTATGAGATCTTACTGGCACAGTGGAATACTTCATGACTGTAAACGTGGTAGATTGTGGGTTCGATTTCCACTTCAGGAAATATAAAAGTTAGTATTTTAATTTCTTCGCTCTGGCAACAATGTAAAACGTGGCGTTGAGTCCCGCCACTTATCATATGAGAATTGGCTCCCTCTTTCTACTAAGCTAGGAGTATGTGCGGGATACAGCAGTGAAACAAAAAAAAATTAAACCATAGTGGCGCAGTGGAACAGCGTCTTACTGTAAACGCAATTGATTTTGGGTTTGATTTTCATTCAAGGCAATGATTATATTTAAATTATTTTCATTTCCCTGTGTCTGATTAGACAAAGCGTGGCGTCGAGTTTTGACACTTAATATGGTGGATGGAGTATCTTGACACTAGGTTCTCTCTAGCTACCCTACTATGCGGAATAAAGCATAAGCTATTTTAAAGCGTGTAGCTATGTCCCATTAATGTAATAATATGAAAGCTTGTGAGAAAGGAAGCTTGTTACTCTTTCATACAAAAACTACTGAACGAATCTAGATGAAACTTTAAAGAAATATAGCTCGTACATAAGAATGACATATAGGCTTAAAGTGAAGATATATCATTTTCACAAGCTCTCGTACTTATAATATTAAAAGAATGGAAGAAAACATTCTATCTGTTCATTAAGGTAAAAATTTTCCTAATATTCTGTGGTAAATTATATTTTTACTATTAAATTTTCTAACTTCATAAATAAAAAAATATATTTTATAATTTTAAAATGGTTATTTTAAAACATAAATCTATAGGCTTGTATCTCACTGTCAGCTAGTAGCTACAGTTACGCGGAACAAACTCACGCGTAAAACATGCCGTGATAGGTGTCAGTTTTATCAGTTCAGAAATAGCTTTTGTGCAATTTAATGGATAATTGCATATGATTTTAAGTAACGGTCAAGGTAGGTTACAGATTAAATTTTTTACTTCTATATTAAATAATAACAAAAAAAAGAAAACTGATTTTAAATAAAATATAGTAAAACATGAAATTATTGCGAATTGCTCATAATTATATAAATTAAAAATAATAAGTTTAAATGGGACTACCTCAGAAATACTAGCTATCACATTTCTCTATGTCTATCATATTTCATTAAAATTGGTACAAAAGTTTAGCGGTAAAACCCAGCAAAAAACAGTCGAATTGAGAACCCTCTCCTTTTTTGGATGGCAGTTAAAAAAGATATACCTACCTACCTAACTTCACGCTTTATCCCTAGCGGGATAGTCAGAGAGAACGGAGCGCCAAACGCTACGGTCCCTGCATACCTCTTTCGCCTCGTCCACAGTAATACACCTCTTCATGCATGCCCTCCGGGGGGTCCTCATGCTATTTACGTGACCTTCCTTCAGTATCATTGATACTGTGCTTTCGAAGGTCAACCGAGGTCTCCCCCTACCTCTCTTGCCGCTCACCTTTGCTTAATAAATCTTTCTCATCATTCTTTCGTCACTCATCCTCTCGACGTGCCCAAACCACCTGAGCACGTTCTTTTTCATATTAAAAAAGGGACGAAGAAACATGAACTTGGCATGTCCATCGTTTATTATTACAAACTCAATGACAATTGTAATTGAAAGAAAGTCAGAGAGAATTTAGGGGGTCAGGACATTCAATGTAATTGTTGAAAGAGAATGGAGTGTCTTAACACTAGATTCTCTGGTTCCCTCTGCCTACCCTGCTATATGCGGGATACAGCGTGAAGTTAAAAAATAAAACAAAAGGACATTTTTTCCCCTTTGAATTTGAGACATTGCGTGTAAAGTCGCGGAATTTAACAACACGCTTTGTTTTACCAGAAACGTGATAAGGAAATATATTAAATTTCCTCATTTCCCGTGTGGGTATCGAATCCACAACCAATCGAGCTTATAGGCAGATACTGTCCCACTGCGCTACGATGGTCTCATTTATTTTTTAGATTCACTCTATATCCCGCACATAGCAGGGTACAGAGAGAACCTGAGAGCCTAAGCCTGTTAAGGCACTCCGTTCTCTTAAGATTACCGATCCCTAAATTCCACCGAATTGAGATATTGCGTGCTGAATGACGTGCTGATTGGCGGAACTGAACACCGCGGTTTGCCTTGTTACCAGAGCGAGTACTTTAACGACGTGGTTATTTTAATATTAAACAAATATGGTAATTTAAAATAAAGTAAAACTCGAAAACATATCTAATGCGGAGGAAGCATAGCAGTGTCTATATGATCCAATCGTATACGTAACAGAACGTTAGTACGCACGGAACACGCTGTATCAGTCATCTCGTTCTGGCAAACTAATTCCTTAATTAAGTGTAAAGCCTTCGGTAGCAGTGCGTGGGTTAATGGCAAACTAAATATTACCTGTTTACTGTTTACATTTGTAATTAAATTTGAAGGTTTTAGGGGTAACTATATAAAAAAGATTCTTTTTTAAGCTATTAAAACTCTCTTTCTCCTATTTTTTTTGAATAATAATTTTATGTAAAAGGCAGGAAGTATGTAGCAATAAGACAGTCTGTTTGATTTTAAACCCGAATCCGAGACATTGGATCTTGAGTTGTGGAGCTAAACGCTGCGCTCTGTCTTTCCAGAGCGGGTACATAAAAATATTTTAAAAAAGTAGTCTTTTTCCCAATGGGAATCAAACTTACAACCAGTCTCGTTTACAATCAGGTGCTGTCCCACTGCGCCACGATGGCCTCTACTAGTATTTAATAATCAGTACGTTTATCCGACTTAAAAAACGAGAAGATTCTATTTGAGGGACTTCTAATGGACTGTATTTTTTATGTTTTGCTGTATAAATTTTTACTGGGTAAACCAATTTTGATAGCTTTTTTATATGGTAGCTAGCTAGTGCTTGTGATATGGTCCCATTTAAATTTAGTTACGATCTGACGAATAGTTTGTGAGTTATCCGTAATAATTAATTTAAAATCAGTTTTCTTTTATTGGTAAAATTTTTAATTAAAATAAACAGCACTTATAATACCATAGAAATACCTTCAAACGTTCTATCATTTAACCGTACAGGCACCTTTAATCGAATGATGCGGGCACGTAATTACTTGCGTATGCCTGAATATCAGAAGTGGCGTATTACAGTGTCAACATTTACCCCTTTGTGGTATTAGGCTGTGCGTACAATGGGGAAATTATTATTTTTTTAACCAATTTCAAATAAATGGAGGATTCAACTGTATTTTTTTCGTATCAAATTGTAATTTTTATTGGGTGAACCAATTTTGATGGTTCTTTTTTTGTATGATAGCTAGTGCTCCTGAGTTTTATTTGAAGTTGGTTTCCTTTTTTTTAAATTCTTAATTATTAAAAACAAAAAAATATTTTAAGAAATCTTTCCTGATGCTTGGTATTCCGTCCATATTAATAAGTTACTAACATGGGTGGGGAGTGTGAAGAAGGGACCTACTTTAAAAGGAAAAATTATAAAAACCAGGTCAATCTGGCGTTGTTAGATTTATTACGGTGTTGAATACCAAAATCTAACAAAGTATCAAAGTGTAGCTGAGAGTAGAGAACTGTATAAGATATCATTGGATACCTATAAAGAATTAAAATTTTAACAAAAAGACAACCGATTTCAAAAAAAATGCACTTAAAAGTACATTAGTTACGAATAACTCAAAAACCGCTCGTCAAAATTTAAATAAGAAATATCAGTAGCTACCATATAAAAAAGTCACCAAAATTGTTTTACCCAGTATAATGATTTGCGGTAACACACACAAAAAGAAACGAATTGATGACCTCCTCCTTTTTTGGAATCGGTCAAATACATATTCTAGTAGAACATAGAAATACAATAGATATTTTTGCTAAATCCAAATGACAAACGATATTTAAATAAACATGCACGGTGAATTTTAAATTTAACATGACTTGCGTGGCCTCGCCCATATGTTATTGATGGAACTGTCTAACTTGATTACAATATTGCAGACATTGTGACTCATGTCCGCTGAGTTAACCTTTTCTTGATAATACTGTATTATATTTTACGATTTTCACTTCAGTTTCATAAATTTTGTTTTAGAAATTTGTACTTACGTATAGATAAACTTTATTATATTCTGTGAGCTTTTTTTGAATTGGTGAAGAATAAAAAATATATAAGACGATATATAAGATAGATATAGATTTTTTTTTTTTTTTTATGGATAACTGATGGCAAACGAGCAGAAGGACCACCTTATGGTAAGTGGTTACCTTCGTCCATGAACATCTACAACACCAGAGGCGTTGTAGATGCGTTGCCAACCTAGAGGATACAGATGGAAGGGGAGGACAATGTAGTAGTCCGCTATCGAAACCACTACATTTTGGGGAAAGGATGGGTGGGAAAGGGGAAAACCTGGCTTACATGCCATCGAACCGGAACACATCATAAGATATTTGGCGGTTCGTCTTTGACATGATAGTGGTCGCGAGCCAGACGGAGGACGAACCTCCTACCACTAATTAAAATATATAGAATAGATGTCTAAGAAGTTTTGCTACGAAAGTAGTAAGATATTTTTTTTTAATCTTCACGCTGTATCCTGTATATGGTAAGGTAGGCAGAGGGAACCTGAGAACTCAGTGTTAAGACATTTTCTTACAAAAATTCTGTTCTCCACTTTCCGCCGAATTGAGGCGTTGCGTGCTGAGTGGCGGAACTCAACGCCACGCTTTGCCTTGTTACCAAACTTACGAAATGAAAATACTAACATTTCCTGGAGTGGTAATCGAACCAACAACCTGTTGCGTTTACAGTCGTACGCTCGTGCCTCTGCGCCACATCAGGTGTTAAGTAAGTTAAATAGTAAGATATTTGTAATAATAGTACTGGTAGGTTAGTGAGAGATAGTATTGCTGAGACACTTTCTCTCTCTTCCTCACTATGGTCCCACAATAATTATGGGATCAGCTTTCTTCCACTCTGCTTGGTCCAGACGTCGTTAGTTCTTTGGTCCTCACAGTTAGTGTTCCAACATTCAAAATATTGTTGAGACACTCTGTTCTCCATTTCCCACTCAATTTCGAGAGGATATGTTTTAGTGGAGCTTATCGTTGTATTTTCCTATCGGCGCAGAAAACTAGAAAAAAATAAGTATACTCATATGGGCAGCAGCTTCAAACCTTTTTTCATATAGCAGGGTAAAGAGAACCTAGTGTTAAAACACTCCGTTCTCTAACACCACGTTTTACTTCCTAGACCAGAAAAACGAAAATAACTAAATATATATCAAGCTACAAAAGTTACGTCTATGCAGTCATACATCAATATCTATAAAAGGGCATATTTTAAACAAAACGCGTCGCTCCATATGTTATTGATACGTGTGTCAGACAGTATGCCTATTGCCTAGACCAAGATTTGTAGCTTCATTCCAATGTATATTTATGGGCTGGCCCCAGTGAGATGTGACGTGCACACGCTAAACTTTGTTAAGGAGCTTTCTTATTTATAGCCACCGCCAACAGCTTTTATGTTAGCTTTTGAAATGTAAGTTATACTAGGTGTTTACTACTAGAGATCGGATAATATTTTCTATTATATCGATTATATCTATATATAAATACGTGGAGCAAAAACTTTTTTTTTTAACTTCACGCTGTAACCCGCATATAGCGGGGTAGGCAGAGGGAACCAGAGAACCTAGTGTTAAGACACTCCATTCTCTTTCAACAAGCAAAAACTTTGTACCCCTTTTCACGAAAATTAAGCGAACGGAGGAGCATGAAACTTATAGTTTACATAGAGAAAAAGTGCAGAATGCCATTTTTTTAAATAATGTATAAAAAGTATATTAAATTAATAAAATAAATGTTTATTAAATTAATAAAATAAATGACATAAAAAGTATATTAAATTAATAAAATAAATGACACTATCATTGTTTGACCTTCGCGATTATATAAAGACATATTGTAATGCAATTTTATTTAGGTTCTAATTTATTTCATAAGGGTATTTTATATACTAAGAATTAATGTTGTCAATTTATAAATAGTTCATTATATTAATACGTGAACAAAAAATATATTTCATAGTTTAAAATTAAAATTTGTATAAAACAATATTTTGTTCAAAAATTTCAAAAATTGATACATGGTATAGTATATATAGATATATATAGGATGTCCCAAAATTAACGCAAGATTTGAATTAAATAGAAAATGCCATTTTAGTCTTTTAATAGCGAATGAATAATGAATATAATAGCAAATGGCGGCAAAGTCAAATCTTGCGTTAATTTTGGGACACCCTTTAGTTTAAAACAAAATTTTGTTAAAAAAAATTCAAAACTTGGCTCGAAGAGATATATTTATATAGGTACCTAAATTTTAACTTATACTTTACTTATATAATGTTGAAGAGGGACAGTGTCGATTATTAACTCAATACTTGTAGGTCCATCACCAATTTATTTATTATTTACGCAGTGTTAAGCTCCGCCAGTCAATATTGAAGGCACAACGTTCTCCACTTTCCGGGTTTTTAAAAAAACTAGGCCTAGAGCTGTTTTACCGACATATATAATTTTAGCAAAATTGGTAATTCGATATTTCCCGTACCGGTTATTATCGTACGAAACATTCACTAAAATAAGGTGACTCTAGTAGATAGATATGAAATATGTATTCGCAATTAGAATATCTCGGATCTTGTGTTAATAGTTTTTGCGCAATGTTTAGGAAATTCTTAGTCTGTTTGTTTGGCGTAATAAAGCAGCTGTGCAGCCAATCGACCTTGCCTCTTGTGCCTAGAATACGTTCATTTCGTATAAAAATCTACATGGACAATGTTAATGGAAATGTCTGTCTATGTATATATATTTTTGTTGAAAGAGAATGGAGTGTCTTAACATTAGGTTCTCTGGTTCCCTCTGCCTACTCTGCTATATGCGGGATACAGCGTGTAGTTAAAAAAAATATGTATATATTATTTATTATATTTTAATGTGTGATGATAAATAATGGCTTGTCGATGAGCAGAAGCTTGAGCGAGTGACTGTAAACGTAACAGGTATTGGGTTCGATTCCTACTCCCGGAAATGAAAATATTAAACAATATTTGGTATTTTCATTTCCTTGCTCTGGTAACATGGCAAAGCGCGGTGTGGAGTTACACTACTCAGTACCCAATGCCTCAATTCGGCGGATGGTGAGGAAAGGAAGTGTTAAAAGAGATTGGAATATCTTAACACTAGGTTCTCTGGTTTCCTCTGCCTACCTTGCTATGTTCGAGATACAGCGTGAAGGTAAATAAACAATGTAATTAAGTATCAATATTCAAAAAATATTAGAAATTTCAGTAATATTTGGGTGCAGTTTTGTAATTTTGCAAGTTTAAAGTTGTCATTTTTCTTATCATTCGTCTCTTTCAACTATAATAGTGACACAATACAGTCATAATATTTTTTTTGCTAATTCGAAACTTTATTTTCATTTTCTGGGTTTAGTAACAAGGCAAAGCGCGGCGTTGAGTTCCGCCACTAAACACGCAATGCCTCAATCTGGCGGAAAGTGGGGAACGGAATTGTTGAAAAAGAAAGAGTGTCTTAACACTAGGTTCTCAGGTACCCTCTGCCTACCCTGCTATATGCGGGATACAGCGTGAAGTTAAAAAAAAACTTTATTTTACTTTATGCAATAATTAATATATTGTATGGCATAATAACTCATGAATATTGATAATATAATAAAATATAGTGTTTTAAGTCCGGATTAATTTCAAGTTAAGATTTATTAAGTTATTTCATTGTAAAACAAATATGAAGTATTTACTAATTGGTTAAAATAGTTTCGCTGTTTCCTTGTTAATGTCTTGTTAGGCTACTGTTTTTCAATACGGTGTGAGAAAACAATATATGTTTGGAAATCTATTAAGAATATTATTTTAAGAATATATATAATTGTTTTAAAAAAGCCAGCTTGGTTAGAGGGAACGAAATGTCAAGACACTCCGTTCTTCTCTTCTCATCTGAACTCGAGATATTTTATGTTGAATGTGAAAGAGGTGGCATGAAGGTGTTTTTTTTAGCTACACGCTGTATCCCGTATATAGCAGGGTAGACAGACGGAATCTGAGAACCTAGTGTTAAGACACTCTGTTCCCCACTTTTCGCCGAATTGGGGCATAGCGTGCTGAGTGGCGCCACGACAGATGATTTTTTCAGTTGTCATAATCCTTCGAAAACGGTAAGTAATCAACCGTATCATTATATTTTACAAACATACATATGTATGTTTTTGTTTGGCTTCATTTTCCTTCAGTTGATGCGGCTTTTTGCTGAAAGAAGAATTTTTTTTCGTAGGATAAAATAGTTACGTATTTGATATTCCCGGTTGTAGATGATTATTATAAGTTCAAATTCTTCATATTAAAGCAACAAGGAACCTCTAGAAATTCGGTAGAAAGCGGTTGAGTGCTTTAACACTAGAATTTCTCTAAATACTTTACTATGTACGGATGACGAGTGAAACATTTTTTATTAAATTTAGTACCAATTAAATATAAATAAAATGAAAATTGACGTCTCTGAGTGCGGTTAACTTCCAGTCTACGTAAACATTCAGTATTGTCAAATGATTTAAACAAAAAAGTCAACATTACTGTATTTACGTCATAAAGTTATTGTATTATTATAGTAACTTAAAGCTAAATGCACGCTTACCTAGCGTAGCGTAGGTCAAAAACCCGGCATCTAGGGCACGGTTTTATTGTTGCCTGTCCTCGGACAAGTGGAAGCTAAATATTTATGGCTCCAATATCGTGATTAATATGTATCCTATATTATGTAGGCGAACGGTAACTCGTGTTTGAATGTAGAGTTAATGCTTATTATATGGGTTAATGTCTTTGTTGTGGAGGAATGAGAAGGAAAGTTCGTAAAGTTTGGGTATTTGATACTATATAATATATAGTAGAAATGACATTTGCTGTAGTACAGTTGTTGGTTTATCTAGGAAGGTGTGAATTCGAATTTTTGTCAAGCATTGTGTTACTTTTCCATTACTACCCGCTATCGAAAAGTTAGGTTAGTTAAACTTGGTGCACACACTGCCACCTTCACCACGTGAAAATACTCTCCGATTGTTATTATATATATATATATATATATATATATATATATATATATATATTTATATTTATGAAATAATATATAATTACAACTATTACTTGAAACAATTTTTGTAAGGCAGTAAGGATTAAATATCATAAATGTGAAAATGGTTTCATATTCCATATAGTTTGGATCTTTCCTGTTTTTGTTTCTCATTAGACACTTTACATTTTCGATTTTTTGTGAATTAAATATGTCTATAATTTTTTTAACCAGCTTCAAAAAGGAAGGAGTTATCAATCGGACTGTATTTTTTATGTAAGTTTCTACGATACTTTTTACTGGGTGAACGAATTTTGATGATTCTCCGTATATATGATAGCTGATGCTTTGAATATGGTCTTTTTTTTAAATTAAGTTAAGATCTGACAGCGAGTAATTTTGAGTTACTTGTAATAATTGTACTGATACATTTTTTTTAAGTCCCGTTTTGTTGTTTTTTGAAAATAACTTAAATATTATTCAATTAAAGATATAAATACAAATATTATGATGATCATTGCATTTTATTTCAAAATAGTTTATATCTTATATTTAACAAAATGGAGCTACTCTACTAATGTAGCGTCTAAGAAAACAGCGCTTAACGCCATAAAACACACCACACAATCCAACTTTCCATTATAGTTATTATACAAAGCTCGTAACATAAACACAAAGTTCACTTGATGTCGTAACTCTTGTCAAATTACAGGGGACAGTAATGTGCCTAATTCTAGAGAATACAGTGCGCAGGAGTTTTCTATTAGTAAATGTGGTTTAAGAGTGGCGTTTCATTGGATTTAATGGCGGTGTTTTATGTTAAAAAATAATAATATGATTAATATGTGTTTATACATCATAAAAAAGTGGTGAAATAATATTTAGTGTTTTCATTTCCTCGCTCTGGTAACAAGGCAAAGCGCGGCGTTGAGTTCCGCCATTCAGCATGTAATGCTTCAAATCGGCGTTGGTTTAAAGCGGGGAACGGAAATTTTAAAGAGAACGGAGTGTCTTAATACTACGTTCTCGAGTTTACCTTTACCTACCCTGCTATATACAGGACACAGGGTGAAGCTAAAAAAAACTTTTTAGTCTATCCCTACATTTCTAGCATGTTGCCGGAGATGAAAATAAGATAAAATATTAGCATCTCTAATATTTCCTTATATTAATAGGGTATTTACTTTATTTAAACTAGATTATAGGATTTAAAAAATATAAGAAATATACAAAAGTATAATTAACAATATTAAATAAACAATATGAAAGTTATTTGCAGGAATAAATTATTATATTTTAAACAAAGTAGCATGATTTTATAGTGCCATTAGGAAGATATGGTAGCTGTCATTTTAGGTATTAATTCTGAAGTTATTTCACTTTTTCACCAAAATACTACTTGATTTCGTGGACATATATTATACTTATATTTTTTTTATCTCAAAATACATTATATTTATAGTAATAATAATAAATATAAAATAATCCAAGAAAAGTTATATATGTTATATTAATAATAATATAAGTTGTGTAATTTTTTTCTTTGTGTTTTTTTTTTCTGTAATTATTATTTTAAACTATGAAGGTTTATAAAAGTAGAAGACATATAAGCCGGACATTTTATGCAAGTGCCCGCTGTACTGTATCCCGCACATAGCAGGGTAGGCAGAGGGATCCAGAGAATCTAGCGTCAAGACACTCCGCTCTCTTTTAACATAACTTGCTATTTCAATGGCAGAGGGAACCAGAGAACCTAGTGTTAAGATACTCCGATCTCTTTAATATCACTCGCTATTTCTACATAATGAATCGCTTTCTTCCCCACCATGAGCTATACACGTGATATCGCTCTGTAGGACAACATTCCTGCGCAGACCGCAGCCACACGCGCGCCTGAATTAATCACAATTATGTGACAGAGTGTGATTGTGATAGAAGGATGCGCCTTGCACGAGCTGTGTCGTAATGCACTTTTATTGCATTATGTTAGTGTCATAGGTTTTACTGTTATATTTATTATGGAGATCGGTGGACTAGGATGTGGATTTTAATATTATATACGAGTTACTTATATACGAGTTACTCGTATACTTGTATGTTTTCTTTTAGCTTCACTCTGTATCCCGCACATAGCAGGGTAGGCAGAGGGAACCTGAGAACCTAGTGTTAAGACACTCCGTTCTCTTTAAATAATCCCGTTCTCCATTTTCCGCTGGGTTAAGGCATTGTGTGCTGGCGGAACTCAATGGCGCGCTTTGTCTTGATACCAGACCCAGAAAATGAAAATACTTCATTTCCTGGAGTGGGAATCGAACTAACAACCTGTCGCGTTTACAGTTGCACTCTTGTGCCTTTATGCCATGGCAGGCGTAATATTATATTTATGATTACGTATAGGGTAGGTAAATGGTAGGGTAGATAAATGGTAGGGTAGGTAAAAAAAGTAAATATTTCACACCATTTGCGCATAGAACGAGCGTTGCTAAAAGAGGTGGTTGTGAGTTCAAATCCCCACGCTCTGGTTTTATTTTGAAGTAATAGTTTAGTAGGAAGTTCTAAATGACCATAAAGTCCAAAGCAAAGAGACATATCTTCAGATTCTTACCTACCCTTCATATTATAAGTAAATGAGAAGTAACAAAGATTAACGCCTATCGTGGCACAGAGGCCCAAGCGTACGACTGTCAATGCGACAGGTTGTGGGTTCGATTCTCACTCCAGGAAGCGTAAAATTTTGTATTTTCATTTCTTGGGTTTGGTAACAAGGCAATCAATTCAATTCAGAGGAAAGTGGGGAACGGAATTGTTGAAAGAGAATGGAGTGTCTTGAGTTCCGCAACTCAGCACGCAATGCCTCAATTCGGCGGAAAGTGGGGAACGGTGTGTCTTAACACTAGGTTCCCTCTGCCTACCCTGTTATATGCGGGATACAGCGTGAAGCTATGTGTGTATGTAACATTTATTAACATTTCAACGTAATCGAGGCACAATTTGACAAAAATTTTAACAGCTTCAGCTTTATTCCTCATAGCAGGGTATTCAGAGATTGAGAGTGACCTAGTGTGAAGACACTCCGTTCACTGCTTTCCGGCGGAATTCGCGATATTGCATGTTAAGTTCAATAGTGCTTTCCGTCTCGTTGCATAGAATTCCACAAGTCACAATTACAGCCAAAACTGCCATGTATAGATAACAATAGACTCTCATTGTTCGATAACGTCTGTACGTACTCGTATGTAATGAGGTTCCGCGGTGGTCCAGTTCATATTTCACGTCTAAGTAATCGCAATATAAGATTGTGCTTTGTCATATTAAATATAAATAAATTGTTATTTTAACCGATTTAAAAAAAGGAGGTAACTCGATTATATTTTTTGGGTGT
>JAKGSA010001163.1:0-82092 GCA_033558755.1 Philaethria dido | reverse complement strand
GGCAAACGAGCAGAAGGACCACCTGATGGTAAGTGGATACCTTCGCCTATGAACATCTACAACACCAGAGATGTTGTAGATGCGTTGCCAACATAGAGGATACAGATGGAAGAGGAGGACAATGTAGTATTCCGTTTTCGGAACCACCACATTTTGGGGAAAGGATGGGTGGGAATGGGAAAACCTGGCTTACATGCCATCGAACCGGAACACATCATAAGATATTTGGCGGTTCGTCTTTGACATGATAGTGGTCGCGAGCCAGACGGAGGACGAACCTCCTACCACCAAACAAAACTGTATTGCGAAATACTTTGATATATGTATTTTCTGTATACATAAGTTTGATTCCCATTTCAGGGAATTTTTATAAAATAAAAAATCTTCTATTGAGTGGCAGAAAACAACGTCGCGCTTTATCTTACCAGAAATTAAATTTGATAAAGATTATAGGTGTGCAGCAAGAGAAGTAAGAGGGAACTTCGGTTGGCCCTCGAGAACAGTGTCTATGATACTGGAGGAAGGTCATATATAAAGGATAAGGACGTCCCGGAGGCCATGTATGAAATTTGACGACCGTGGGCGAGGCGGAATAAGTATGTAGGGATTAGTTCTCTCTGATTTCGCCACTGGTGATAAAACTGAAGTAAAAAACAAATAATAATCGACACTACAACTAACTTGTAATTACCAAACCAATAAAGAAAGTTCAATGATAATAAGTAATTATAAGTAAGGTAGTCAAAGTGAACCTAATGCCATTCGCCGGTTTTCCGCCGAATTCAAGACATTGTAAGTTAAGTAACGGAACTCAACGCCGCGCTTTATCATACTAGGACGGAGAAGGGATAATAACTTAAATATATTCATTTCCCCGAGTGGGAATGGAACTAGTAACTAATCAAGTTTCCTGACCTAACCTGGTCATAAATTTATAACAATTGGCTAATACAAAAAAAAAAAAAGAACAGTCAGTCGGTGAGGATCTCACCATAGTTTTAAGATACAATTAAGTAGTTCTGTTTAAGTATGTTGCAAATTTAACAAATAATAAATAAAAAAAAAGAAACAAAAGGCACGGGCAAGTGTGAGCCCATGTATGTAATTTAATTCATACAAAAAAAAAATCTAGTTTCCTCTGAGATGCTATACCACTGCGCCACGATGGCCTCGAGGATAATTATAGATAAGTAATTTCTCTTTTAAGCGCAGTTTGAACAAATTCATGAATAATCGAGTCTAACCCACGCTGATCACGTTATCAATAACGCAAGCATTGGTGAAATAAGTGTTCCACTATAGCATTATCCGCAATATCCGTGTTCGAGATATTATATCATCGTAGGGCTAGGTGCAACCCGTGTTAAGGCTGTGCCACATTAAGTACTAAAATAAAAAATGTAAAACATATTTAAAAAGCGTATATAAATTTGAACGCAGCGGGACTCGAACCCGCGCCTCTTGGAAACCGTTCAAGCGCTCTTACCACTAAGTCATGCGTTCTATATCCGGCTGCGTCGAAATTCTTACACGCTTCTTACAACTTATTTTGCTGTTAGTATCTCAGTAGAGAGATTCTTACAAATTTCTGCTACCCAGAGATCATTTCATAGAACAATCATTTGGCAAGAGAGAATGCTATTTATTAAATATTTTTGAAGTTTTAAAGTGATAATCAATCACACACTTAGGAAACGAATTTTTATATGCTTTCTAAATATATTTTTCGTTTCCTAAGTGTATGATTAACATTTTAAAACTTCAAAAATATGAAAAATTTATTTTTTAAATTATATTAATAATTATATATTGTTTGCTACTACGGGTGGAAACCGACGAACGATGTGTCTTGATTTGACAAGGTTCTCCCTGACTACCCTGCTATGCGGGATGAAGCGAGAAGCTGCTTTTTTTAAATTATATTTTTTTAAGGTTTCCCTTTTTAAATAATTTATATTTTAGTATGGATACTCTAGATCAGGGGTGAAAAACTCACGTTCCTCGGGTCACATGCGGCCTACTTAATAATTTCCGTCCCGTTTTGTGTTTTTGTAATGTGAATAAATTTTTAAATTCTGTTAAGACGTGTGGTCTACCAAAAAAATCAAAATTTAAATTTTGGCCCGCACAAAATTTTAAAATATTGACAGGTCCGTTTCTAAAAAGGTTGCTTACCCCTGGTCTAGATGATAAAGATACTAAAATTAAAATATCTTTAATTATTGTATATAAAAAAAATTTGGTGGAGTTAATAGGCATGATGACGCCATATAAAATTTTACAATAATTGGAGAAAATACACGTATATTTTTATGTTGTTGAAGAACGTTAGGATGTGGAGTTATAGCGGGTTTAAATACATCAAGGGGGTATATTATAAGTTAATGGTATTGAAAAATGCTATTATAAATATTTTGAAATTCTATTTAAATCAAATATCCAAAGGTTGCCTGGAAGAGATCGCTTTAAGCGATAAGGCCGCCTTATTGTACGCTATTACTAGTTCTATGTTATTTGTTTATTTGTGTGCAATAAAGAATATTTGTTTGTTTGTTTAAAAATATGACCGTAGCAGGTTTTGCATTTGCCTCTCCTGGCTATTGTCCAAGCGCTCTGGCCAACTAAGGTATACGTTTACAACAATTTCAATATTCAATTATCAAAACTATCCCTATCCTATTCTTTTTGAATAGCAAATATAAAAGACTTTTCAGTTCTATCAACAAATTTTGTACAAAAGCACTTATGTTATTTCAACAGCCACATTTATAATTTATATTATTAATAGGAACATTAGTAAGCTTCATGATGTTTCATCAGGTAATCAGAGAGAATGTAGTGGTAATATATTCTGTTCCCCACTTTCTGCCTAATTTCGAAAAATTGTGTGTTGAATGTTGTAACACCAATAATAATTAGTTCTATTTTTTTATAAAGAGAAGCTTTAAGCTTTATTACTATTAAATAGTAACTAGCCTACATAACTTAGCCTACTTAACATATATGCAACATACTCGTAATATAAAAATATATTTATATTAAATTTTAAATATTAATAAGTCATTAAATGATTATATATTTTAATCAACTTTAATTTAAACCTCAGTGTATCCCAATCCCATGTATAGATAATACACTAACACGTAGATAACAATGCGCCTCCCGGGCAGGATTGTTGCAAGGATTTCATTAGCGCACGCGGAACACCGTGATTCATCTAAGATGTGGGTCATGCGCAGAATGATTTTACATTCTCCTTCTATATTATATTATAATTATTACATGAGAATATGATTTGCATATAAATTGTAGCGGATATATGGGTCTCTTTGTTTTGCGTTATGTTTTGTTTGTGTACTGTTTCAACGTAATGTTTGTTTTAACTAACTTTAAAAAAGGAATTTATTGTCAAGTTGTTAAGATCTGACGAGTAGTTTTTGAGTTATTCGTAACAATTTTAATTTTTAGTGATTTGATTTCATTCATTTGAAATCAGATTTCTTTTTTTATTACAATATTATATATAATTTTTAAAAAACTTAGGGCATTTTCTTTATTTGATTTGTATAGTAAATATGTTTTATTTTCAATTACTTTGGTGACACTATTTAATTTATACTATTTAGTTTGTTTTTATGGCTTCACGTTGTTGCATAGCAGGGCAGTCAGAGAGAACCTAGCGTCAAGACACTTTTATCTCCACTTTCAGGACCCTGTTGTCCCTTTTTGGCGGAACTCAACATTGCTTTGACTTATTAGAGCTGGTAAATGAAAATAATTTAAATATAATCACCCCCCGTGGGGATTGAACCCATAACCATCTCTTTTCTTCAGTAAGATATTGTCCATGACCTCAAACTAATTATGTTATAGTTTATACTTTTAATATATAATTGATACTGCATACGCCTGTCGTGGCGCAGAGGCACAAGTGTGTGACTGTAAACGCGACAGGTTGTGGGTTCGATTCCCACTCCAGGAAATGTAAAATGTAGTTTACCGCCGAATTGAGACATTGCGTGCTGAGTGGCAGAACTCAACGCCACGCTTTGCTTTGTTACCAAACCCAGGAAATGAAAAAATCCATTTCCTGGAGTGGGAATCGAACCCACAACCTGTTACGTTTACAGTCGCACGCTTGTGCCTCTGCGCCACGACAGGCGCTAATTACATGACAGACGTTATATTTTCTCGAGCTAAACAAATAACTTAGACCATGTCTAATTGTAATATTATTCATTATATGTGCACATATAGTATAATATGTTATATTAGGTAAGCTGAGTACGTAGTCATATTTATCTCAGCGCACTTCATTACACATTACAACTCATTTACTTCCAGAGTTTAAAATTGCTTGTCAATCGTTTATCTATAGATTATCCGTTTTACTACCACAATTAATACAATTGAGTAACTTAAATATATATCTTATTGTTATTGGAGTATGGTATAATTTTGTGTATTTTCTTGTTTTCTGGTGTTTCAAATAAGTTTGCAAGCCAAGCTTGGTATCCCTTGACGTTTATATTTATCGGCGCTGGCGCAGAGCGTCCAAACACGGGAACTTGGCGCGAATGTGACCTAAATGTTAATCGTGCGGCTTGTTAAGTACGAATTTTGTTTGTATTAAAGTAGAAAATATTGTCATATAAATAAGAATGCAGCATGTTTCATGCTTTGTCCTGCATATTGGACAGAGAGAACCTAGTGCTAAGACATTGCGTTCGCTTTTCTACTTTTCTTTCTTTTCTTTCTGTGTAAAGATATAAAAATCAAATGAATATACTTAACATATGGAAAACACGTAAAATTTTAGTTAGCGAAAGTGCTAGAATTTGGTTAATAAATTTTTTTATGTATCGAAGAAGATATATTAAAAAATGTTTTAAAAATACGTCAAAAATCCAAGTATAGAATATATATTCCTTTTAGGTAATAATTTACTTCGAAAATACTGTACATAGGTAATTTTATAGTCAGTTTTACTATTAGTGCTTATAGCTTAAAACTTTACTAGCCATTACCATTGCCTTGATCTAACTCGATAATTAAAAAAAATAAAGAATAATATATTATTAAATAAAATTAAAATTAAAAATACATATTCCCAATATTTTATTTAAGTTTGGGAATATTTTATAAGTAATGAGCTCAGCAAGACCGCACTCTTGCTATTGGCGATCACGAGCGTCGTGTACACTTATTAACGCTACAGGGGCGATATATCACACCGCGCATATGCCATGCCGCTCAGTTTCATGCTCACTGCTAATATTTTTTTATTATATAGAATATTTTTTATGGCTAAATTTGAAATTACAGATTTATCGTTAAATTATTTTTTAGTTTCTTAGATCACAAGCACTCAAAGAGGCTTACGTTAAGTATAATACTTAACATTCAATAACTAGGAACAGAGAAAAGTGCAGGTTTTGTCTAATATTCGTATACCGTCATGGTTTTAACGATTCCACGATCATAAAGAAAAAAATACGATATTTGAATCACTTTTTATGAGTACATACGAGTACATATGTTACATAGCTTCGCGCTGTATCCCGAATATAGCTTGGTAAGCAGGGGGAACCTAGTTTTAAGACACTTCGTTCCCCCCTTTCCGCCGAATTGAGGCATTGCGTGCTGAGTGACGGAACTCAACGCCGCGCTTTGTCTTGTTACCAAACCCAGAAAATGAAAAATTCCATTTCCTGGATTCCATTCTCAGTGGGAGTCGAACCCACAATTTGTCGCGTTTACAGTCTCTCTGCGCCATGACAGGCGTATGTTTAATTGGTATGTAAACAAAAAAATGTATTTCTATTAATTTTAGTACACAACAACAAAGTAAGCCAATATCTAATATGATGCACTAAAAATTAAAATCATTACAAATAACCCAGAAACTACTAATCAGATCTTAAAGTAATTTAAATAACAGCACATGAGAACCAGTAAACCATATATATATATTTTAACTTCACTTTTTTTCGCTGTATCCCACATATAGCAGGGTAGGCAGAGGGAACCAGAGAACCTAGTGTTAAGACACTCCGTTCTCTTGCAACAATTTTGTTCCCCACTTTCCGCCAAATTCATATAAAAATAATCATCAAAATTGATTCACCAGGTAAAAAGTTATAAATAGTCAAGTTATATAGTTATACACATAACCACCTTTTTCTCTCTCGGTTAAAAATATAAAAGCACAGTTTAATACACCTGAAAATATATTTCACAAAAGCGCTTTCTTATCTCATATTAGAGGCAACAACTATTATGGCATTGTATCGTAAGTAGGAAGTGATTTATTTAGAGCCCGCGAACTCCATATATCTGACGGTCGTGGCTCTGACCATTTACAGGCTGATTGTGTGGTCACTATGAGCTATTGACCATGCGGCGCTTTTAACGAGTTTGCTGTGTAATTTGTATAGCGCTATAGCGCTTGTCCTTTTATGTTTTTGAGAAAAAATTGTATTATTTTTTGCATTTATATATATGAAAATTTGACGTAAATTTGATTAGTTCTTTCTTGTATTTCTTATATTAATGTCATTATAAGATTTTTCTTACATTAATATTGTTTTTGTATGAGATAATTGAATGATAAGATTATTTAAGATGCTCATGTCTTGAGCATCTTAAAATGAAGGAATGACTAAATATGGCATTTTTATCTCACCGATTTAAGGAAATAAAAATATATTGTATTATGTTTGCAGTAAATTAGTTTTTAAAAGAATTTCTTTTTAACTGATTTCAAAAAGGAGGAGGCTATTAATTCGACTGCATTTCTAATGTGTTACCGCATAACTTTTTACTGGGAACCTGAACTTGAACCTTTTAGTGATTCTTTTTTATAAGATGCTTGTGATGTGATCCCATTTCAATTTAGTTAAGATCTGACGGGTAGTTTTTGAGTCATGAGTAATAATTGTACTTTTCGTGGATTTCCTTTGAAATTATTTTATTAAAATCTTCGCTATGCTCGTCTATGAAAAATACTTTCGTAATAGATAACAATGCTGCTCTATAATTTTGAAACGACTTCAAAATGTAAGACGGTATTGTTTATATTTTTTTATTTTTAGGGATATCGCGTATTGGGTTGTAGATTTCAAAAGTGCATTTAAATAACTTTAATATATCTGTATTATCCGTATACTTTCTACCGAATGGGAATCGAACTGAGAACCATCACACATACCTAACCAAATATTTGAATTTATTTAACCGTATTAAATTATTAAAAAAAAATTCTGCAAAACAAATTAATGGAAACCAGTATATCTAAATAAGACAACATCAAAAGCTATCACATACATACATACATACAAACAAACATATACGTAAAATCCAATATATTTCTCAAATCACGATTTTGACACAATGCATATTATAGCACAAGTAGAATATGATCTAGAACAGCAGGTTGATTAACCAGTCCACGGAGGCTGGGGGCGCGCGCGCATGCGACGTGACTGGTCGGTGTTTTCATTAAAATACCTCCCGCCATTACGTATTATGTAACGGTAAATGCCATATTTTTGTACTATTGTTTAGTATTTGATTGGTATCTGTAAATTAAATTATGGTAGTTTTGGATATAATGGATGGATGATGTAATATATGGGGATTAAGCGTAAATTGCTAGATAGGTTTGTATGGACACTTCGGAAAATATTTTAAAGCTTTAGGTTTGGTATATTTATGCGTTAGGCAAAATTAAAACTTTCCAGGTAAAAAGTATTTATATTACATAAAAAGAGAATTTACAGATATAACTTAATGATGCCCTGAAAAAAAAAAAACAATTTATCCTTTTACTTATGTCTGGAACGGATATATTTACTACTAATAAATTTCGTGATCGTCTTGCAATAAACAGGCAAGATTTTTTTTGCTTTAGTTTTACGCTTTTTTATCATCTACTAGGATAGTCAGAAAGAACGTAGTGTCATTAAACCCCGTCTTCTACTTTTCAGTAGCTAAACTGAACGCCTTGCTTGTTTTTACCAGAGCGGAGAAAACGGAGAAACAGCTTCACGCTTTATCCCGCAAAGTCGGGTAATCGGAGAAACCCTAGTGTCAAGACACTCCATTTGCCGCGTTCAGCCCGAATTCGGGACATTACGTATTAAGTGGCGGAACTTAACCACGTATTGTCTAACCAGAGCAGAGAAACGAAAATAAATTAAATATAATGATTCCCTCGAGTGGGAATCGATCTCACAACCATTAGTGTTAAAAGTCAGACGTTCCACTGCGCCACTTGTGATGTTAACATTATTTATGCTTAATTTACAAATAGCTAAAATCTCAGGTTTAGAGAGCTTAGGATCTAAATATATTGAGAGCTAAATCTCTGTAAGACAGGGCGTGGCCGTTAGCAAGTAGCCGTACCTAGAGATGTGTATCAATATCTAATTATAATTAAATTACTAATGTATGTTGCCATCGTGGCACAGTGGGACAGTGTCTATAAGCACGAAAATTTGTGGGTTCGATCTCCACTAGGGGATATGAGTATATTTAAATTATTATCATTTCTACGCTCTAGAAAAATTATTCGCGGCGTTAAGTTCCGCTACATAATATCTTGAATTGGGCGGAAAGCGGCATATGTAGTTTTTTGACTAGGTTCTCTTAGACTACAAACACAAAATAAAGTATGAAGCTTGTTTTTTTATTTTTTTTTAACTTCACACTGTATCCCACATACAGCAGGGTAGGCAGAGGGAACCAGAGAACCTAGTGTTAAGGCACTCCGTTCTCTTACAACAATTCCGTTCCCCACTTTCCGCCAAATTGAGGAATTTCCTGGGTTTGGTAACAAGGTAAAGCGAGGCGTTGAGTTCCGCCACTCAACAATGCCTCAATTTGGCGGAAAGTGGGGAATTAGTTTTTTATGAGATAAACATATAGGATTTACGTCCATTATTATTTAATGTATGTTAGTCCTTTAAAACAAAGTATTTAGAATAGAGTGAACCAACCACGTGCGTGTTAAAGGCACATTAACGTTTAGAAACGGTCACATTCAGTACTACTAGTTCGACTAACTTAATTAGATTACGGGTAAATTGAATTAATAAGAACATACGTAAGGATTTAAAGAAATTAGGACAATTACTTAGACTTTTCTTTAATAATGAATCGTTGTAATACCGGATAAGGCGCAAAATTATTAAATGTAAAAGTTTTATGAAAAACGATATATGTATATGTTAACTTACGTTGCGTGTTTTGGGTTATTTAATTGTAATAATAATCCTGGCGGAGTGCGACGGTGTGTTACTGTTAGCACGATTAGGTGTGGGTTGGAACCCCACACAGGAGATATATTTTCACTTCTTTGTTTTTTTTTTATTGATAAAGGATGGCAAACGAGCAGAAGGACCACCTGATGGTATGTGATTACCTTCGCCCATGGACATCTACAACACCAAAGATGTTGTAAATGCGTTGCCGACCAAGTGTGCTGATGGGAGCGGGAAGAAATAATGTAGTGGCCGCGGCAGGCCACCATCGGAACCATCACACTCTGGGGAAAGGATAGATGGGAATAGGGAAATCTGGGTTACATGTCATCAAACTGGAACACATCATTAGATATTTGGCAGTTCGTCTTTGACATGCTACTAGTCGCGAGCCAGTCGGAGGACGAACCTCCTACCACCAAACTACTGGGACACCCAGCTACCCAGCGGCGGAAGGGAATTGTATTCTAACCTCACCCCCTCACAGGGGAATCATTATTAGTAAGTCACACACAATGTCTCAATTTTCGGAGAAAGCAGAGAACAGAGTATTATGATACTAGGCTCTCTGTAGCTAGCGTAGTTATTGTGAGGAAAAAGAAATTGTATAATAATTATTATAATTTTGTTAGAAATCATAATCTATGATGAGGGTATATAAAGACGATCAAATTTACCTTCATGCTTTTTTTGCCGTCGACTATCAACTTAAAAACATCGCTGACGTTAATCTGACAGAATTTCAATTTAATTTTTTTATTGATTGAGAAGTTATTATCCCATTGTAACTTAATATTATTCGGAATTTCTAAGAATATAATACTAATTTGTGTATGTATATTTAATATGCTCCATTCCATACAATATCATGGGCCTGGCACCTCATCAATTCGCGGTGGAATTTTAAGGTGATTCATGCCTTATTACTATGTCCTTTCATGTAAATGATATTATATTGTAAGCAATAGATGTAACTCTAGCCGTTACGTTCGTAATAATGTGACTGATTAACAATGCACAGCCGAAGCAATTGAAAGTAAAAGACTGAAATTTAATAATAGAGCTCGAGACTAGATATAATTTCCATTGAAACGCGTAAAATATTATTTTATGTATAGAACAGAACAGAACAGAACAGAATAGAACAGAACAGAACAGAACAGAACAGAACAGAACAGAACAGGACAGAACAGAACAGAATAGAATACTCTTATTGCACACAAAACAAAAATTGAAAAAAGAAAACAAAATTGAATTGAAAAAATTGAAAATTGAAAGTTCTTGTCTTTCAATTTTAATGTTTTATTTCTAGAAGTACAGACAATTCATTGCTATGCCACATAGAAGATAAGTAAGTAATAAATTCTTCATTCAAATAATATTCTCTTTTTTACTCTTTACTCTCTATCTATAACGGAAGTGAATTTGTAGGGTAAGATGTAATTTCCGCAAAGTGTTGTTCGATAATTAGGATAGCCAGCTAACTTTATCTCGACTATCCGTGCACCGGTTACGTAGGAACCGTGCATCCAGTTCTTATCTATTAGTTGATAATAGGCAATAAATTATATGAGCTACAATCACGTAATGTAGGGTTGCCATGATTTTTTGTATGAGCCATATTTTCATTTTAAATTTGTTTTAATAAAATTGTCATTTTGATAACTATATGGTAGAAATGTCTTTAAATGATAGTGTCATTGAGTTGCTTTTTTATTTTTGACAGTTATTTGTTATGCAAAAGGTTTTATTGAAACTGGCAACAAATTAATTTTAAACGTCGTCTTAAAGAAAACTGCGACGTAATTAAAAAAGCTCAGTGGAATACTGGCTAATATTGTTTAGTCTGATTTTATATTGAGATATTTTTTTAATTTATATGTAAAAAAAAAAATATGTATATAAAAAATCATAACTTTTGCTGAGAAATACACGTAATTTAAAGGCAAAATGCAACTTTTCACGACTATAACTATAATTTCTAGTAAATTTATATCTTTCATTGTTATTAGAACAATGAAAAAAATAATATATACTTTTATAAATATATATAATAAAAAAATATTTTATCATAACGTATGGCAACCCTAAAATAAGGCGATTGTTTAGTTCTTAGCAAGGACGGACAATGTGGTGTATTAATAATATAGTTACTAGGTGTCTGTACACGCGATAATGATATAAACAACTTTTTATGACAGCTATCTATTGATAATTAGGTAACAGGATAACGTCATCTACTGACTTTCTGAAAATATATACTCCTTTTACATTTTAGTTTTTAAATATATCAAATTTTTATCAAAGACTTGAAATAAAATGTAGTAAAAAATAAAATAATTACGAATAACTTAAAAAATCCTTTTTTTTTCAACTTCACGCTGTATCCCTCATGTAGCGGGGGAGGCAGAGGGAACCAGAGAACCTAGTGTTAAGGCACTCCATTCTCTTTCAACAAATCCGTTCCCCACTTTCCGCCGAATTGAGGGATTGCGTGTTGAGTGGCGGAACTCAACGCTGTGCTTTGCCTTGTTACCAAACCCAAAAATGAAAATACTAAATTTTACATTTCCTGGAGTGGGAATCGAATCCACAGCCTGTCGCGTTTATAGTCGCACGCTTTGTGCCTCTGCACCACGACAGGATTTACTTATGAGATCTTAACTAAATTGAAATTCCTATTTCAATGTGGTCCTCCACATAAGTTGGTACCATATATCAGTCAAACCTACGATAACCTTTCCTTTATGAAGTCGGATAATAAAGATAAATATTGAAACATTTTTTAAAGAAATAGAAGTAAAGTATATAGAATCATTCAATTAAAACTAGCAGGTAGTAATTGAAGAAAATATATATAACATTTTTATCTATATTATTTAATAAAAATAATTATACCAAAGAAGTATGTAGGGACAGGAACATTAGGCGTCATTTGATGAAAATATACACAAGAAAAGTCGTAGGCAAAACTAGTTTATAAGCCAACTTATAGCAATAATTGATTATAATTACTATAATCAATTAAATAACTAATATAATATCAAAGCACCGGTACGCAAAATTAAACATATCCTCGCTATTATACGGTTGTCGGCATTAGATTTATTAAACACATTTCTAAAATGTGCTGCGATGGTGTTGAATTAAAAACGCAGTTCTTGACATGTTACTGATTTTAGTGACTACGCCTATATTAATAAGATTATTAGAGCCACTATATATATAGTATATATATATATATATATATATATATATATATATATATTTTACTACGCTGTAACCCGTATATATAGGGTAGGCAGAGGGAACCAGATAACTCAGTGTTAAGACCCATTCCTTTCAACAATTCGTTCCTTACTTTCCGCCGAAATGAAGGTGACAGGTAAAGAGGTGGAACTCAACACTGTGTTTTGCCTTGTTACCAAAAACCCAAGAAATGAAAATACAAAATTTTACATTTCCTGGAGTGGGGAATCGAAACCACACCTGTCGCGTTTTACATTCTCACGTTGGTGCTCTGCGCCACGACATGTTATTAATATTTGGTAATGGCGATCGAGTGTCTTGACACTAGGTTCTCTCTACCACCCTGAGGTGCCGTACAGGATAAAGCGTGAAGTTATAATGGATGAAATCTTAAACTATTAAGCTAATTTTTAAAGACTATTTCAATATCTAACTACATTATTAGCTGCACACATAGCCTTTAACGGTTGCTTAAGCAGAGGCACAGGCGTGCGACCTGGGTTGTGTCTGGATTCCCACTCACTGCAACAAGAAGGAAGGCGTTGAGTTCCAGCCAATCAGAACGCAAGCAATGTATGTAAGTATTGTTGTAAACTACTACTATATATTTTACTACCTTTTACAAAATTCTCATTTAGTGCCAGCATTACTTAATCGTTAAGTACCATATGCAACTCAAAAAATATACAAACACCCACCGTGATCAACGCATCCGTAATCCGTGACAGTTTCTACCACGTCACGCATCATCTATCACGCTGCGTGTTAACACTGTGTCACCCTACATACTACTGCCTTGAGAATTTAACCCGTGGTTACTTTCCCCCTTCCAAATAAATTTAGATATTTTGAAATATACTAAATGTGTCATATTTCTTTTTTTGTGACACGAACCACAAGTCCTTAGTCTTGTCAACTAAGGATTCGTGGTTCGTGATTTTTTTAGTTAATATTTTTTTATACTCTATATTTTTCTGTCTGGATTTTTTGTATATTTATTTTGTATTATTTTAGGCTTTTTCTTATTTAATTAAAGATGCAGGAGGCAATCCATTCGTGCTACATGGCGTTCTATGGGGAAGGCCGATGTCCAGCAGTGGACGTCTTGTGGCTGACGAGGATGTGTTATTCTGATAAATAAGCTATATTATTGTAAAGTTTAAGATTCGTTCAATACTAATGGCGTGGAAAACAAACAACGAAACATTCATTCTCGCAAAATTTTACATAGAAAATTATTAGCAGGATTAACTATACGTTAATAAAATGGTCTTATGTTGTTGTTACACATATATACTCTAGGTAATTTAAATTAATATTGGCCTTCGTCAGCTTAAGCTTATTTCACACGTTAAAGATTGGCGAAACGTAAAATTATTAGGTAACTTCATTTTTCGTGATTGACAACATATCACTGATAAGTCATCTTGTTAGGGTTATTGATAGATGGTGACGTTCGTTCAAGCTTATTTGATTATAAGCTTGGAAGGGCTCGAGTTTTGAGATTTATAAAGTCTATAAGGCAATGAATTGTAAAATTGTAAATTAAAAATTTAAAAAATTAAAAAAGCCGACATCAAGTAAAATGTAATAATTATATAAAATAATATTAAAACTACTCGTCAGATCTTAATTAAATCTCATTGGGAGCACATCAGAAGCTCTAGCTATCATTTAAAAAAGCATCATCAAAATTGGTTTATCTAGTAAAAAGTTATGCGTTAATAACACACATAAAAAAGACAGTCGAATTGATAACCTCCTTATTATTTAATGTTGAGAATGGAGTGTCTTAACACTAGGTTCTCAGGTTTCCTCTGCCTACCCCGCTATATGCGGGATACAGCGTGAAGTTAAAAAAACCAATGTATTTAAAATAACAAAGCAATGCTAAATACGTCACATAAATACTTCTTTGCCATTTATTGATAAATAATGAGGCCATTCTGGCTCACTGGGACATCGTCTGCCTTCAACGCGATGGCTGTCGGAGAATGATTATGTTTAAATTATTATCATTGCCCCGCTTTGGTAGGACACGCGGCGTAGAGTTCCGTTACTCACACGAACTGTCTCAATTTTGGTTATATAGCAGATAACGGAGTGTCTTGACACTAGATTCTCTCTATCTATCTGGTTATACGGAAAAAGCGTTAACCTTTATATATTTTTAATAGGAAATATGTAATCAAATTAGAATTGCCTTTAAATACAAGATAAGTGATACATCACTCTCCTTTCCATTTTATATTCAATAATATTCATTTTATAGAGGCCATCATAGCGCAGTGTCCCAGCGTCTCAGAGTAAATATGATTGGTCGAACCACAGGTTCGATCCCAACTCGGAGGAATAATTATACTTGCTTATTTCAATTATTTTAATTTCTCTGCTTTTGATGTACCTAAGATAAAGGCATTGAGTGACGTCTTTTATATGGAATTTCTTGACAGAACAGTGTCTACGTTCTCTTTGTCTAGTATTGAAAAAAACAAATTTGCAGTATCACACTTTTGAAATTGAGACATTGTATATCAAGCGACGGAAAATAATTTAAATATAATAATTGCCTCGAATAGAAATCGAACTCACAACCAATCTCATTTACAGTCACACTGTGTACCACTATACCACGATGGCTTCAAAATAATTTCTATACTTCAAATTAAAACAAAACATATTACAATAACAAAGCTAAAACATCGATAGAATCTATAGCATTGCACACCCGGTATTGATTAAAAAAGCAACATAAATTAGCGAATTCGGGGAGGACGGGGGGCTGTTGTCAAAAAACTTTTATAAGTGTTTATGTGTACGCGCCCCACCCGACACCCTTTCGCGTATACCCACATTCGTAAAACACCCGAGTACTGGCGGACAGATAAGATGAAGACGTTTTTATCGTTATTTATGTTTATTTATGAGAATTTATGGGATTTTTATATTTTATTGGTGGGTGTTTTTTTTTAGTAAGAAAATTATATAGTAAATGACATAGCAATCTATAATTTCTAGAATTTAAAGTTTTTTTTTTTAAATATTTATTATTTATATTGTTTTTCTATGTAAATTCATTCAACATACTATATTTGTTCAAGATAATAATTCTAACTACAACAGATTAAGTAAGAAAGTTAAGCTAATCAAGTACTACAAATAAAAAAAAATAAGTAATGTCTAACCATTTACAAAATTAAACAGTTACCACAATGATTTAACCCTTATAGTCATTTTTCTAGACTTCAGACTTAAAAAAAACCTCAAAATCACCTAAAAACGACAAGAACAAACGCAAATCCAACCTGTCCTCATTAACTTTTCAATCTCAACTTTGCTTCCGACTGTACTCACATACAAGTACATGTAAATTAAACACAACCGCACACAGACACGCACACAAATAAAAACGTAAAGAAACACCGCGGAGAGGAAGAATGTATTAAGAAAGCGCGAGAGAGACGGACCGTAATTAACACTACAAGTGCGAGCGAGATAGAAACACCCAACACGCTAATTAAGAATACAAGAAGAAATACGTTTTATGTATGCTTCAGATTTACGTTTGTGTGAGTGTATTTTATGTATGTGTTGTACATTTTCCATTTGTAATAGTGTAGGTGTTGCGTTATTAACTCATTATGTGAAGTCAGTTAGTATATAAGAGTTATTTACTGGTTAATTGAAGGCGGTTATTCTGATAAGAGTAAAGCTTGGTAAAGACAGCGGTTTGGATTTCTCTAACGATTTTGAGTTTAACTAGAGTATTGTGTTCGTTTTAATAGTTATTATTATGGCTTATTTATTATTAATTTATTTTTTTAAATTTGCTTGATGTGTTTGAAAAAGGGGAGTATCGAACAGTATTATATGCCATTAATATAATTTAAGATCGTGTTAGGTGTTTGATAGATAGCCTATATAACGATATATAACGTAAATAACATTTTGTTTTGTCCTATTATGAATCTTTTTATGTGATATTTTTAATTTTTTGTTTCTAAAAGAAAGGAAAAATATTTAAATGAAACATTGAAAACTTTATTTAGTTTTGTGTACATATTGTAGTTATAACTTTCTATAAGCATCAAAAATATTAATTTACTTAAAGAAAGCGACTATACAGCGATAAGTTCATTTTCAAGTCGGAAAGTATTTTATTTCCATACGAGGTGTGAATAAGATGATAAATCGAAAAAATATATATTTTCAGTACAAATATTTTAAGTTTAAATGATGTCTGTAAATTCGTCGTAAATATTTTAATTTTATAGCACTGTTGTTTTACGAGAAAGTTGATTATCTTGATTTTTTTCACGTAATCATTAATTTACCCTATAAATATAGCAATATGAATGCCTGAATGATGAATTTCTTTATAAAACATGTACGTGTAAGTCGAGTTATCTACCTATTCACGCTTTGTATAGTTGGCTTAGTACGGCTTTCTAATATAGGTCTTTCCTTAGTCTAATTACGTAGAACCAAATACTAAATTTTACACATTTAAATTATAAATGTACAAAAAGCAGTCAAGTAACAATTTTCAAATTACAAAAATCGATGGACCGGGTATCGAATCCCAGAAACTCTAATGATAGCTTCGTAGCGAAATCTTATCTTGAAACCTTCACGTTTATTTGTTTAAGGCTTTCAATGCGGACGAATGAAACAGCCTGACTATCGAATTACTAGAAAGGTCCTAAATCTAACTAAAATACTCATTAAAATCGACTTTATTTCGTATTGATAAAGTTTAAATTCGTTTGTGTCTGTTGTAAGGATACAGGTTGTGTCTTGCTCTAAAAAAGCTTGTAAGAAAGCGAAGAATGGAGTAAGAAAGGGGACGGTAAGGAGATATGTCTCAGGCGCTGATGAATTAAATTTTTAGGGGGAGGCTTGAGGCTCATTGCCGCATCTTCATCTAGTACGCTTCTTTAATTTGTATTAATTATGATTTTGAACGGGTTTTTACGTCAACAAAGTATTCAAATTGTTAAATATATTTCTTTTTGTACCAAAACGTATATAAAAACCAATGTTTCTAATGTTTTTTCTTACAATTTAAAGTGTTACTCATACACTTAGGAAACGAAAATCAGTTTTAGATAAAGTATATCAATTTGCACTCAACACAGAAGGCTTCCAATAGGTTCGAGACCCGCTGCATTAAAATATACGTTTTTTTAAGGTTTAAGACTTTCAATTATTCTAAAATTAATAATAATGTTTCAAATCCACCTATTACAATAACATTGTTTGCAATATTAATGTAATTGGTGGAACATGGATAACGGAGTGTCTTGACTCTAAGTTCTCTTAAAATACCCATGAAGGAGAATGCTTGATGCTGAATCACTAATATATAATAATTTGCGTGTTCGTAGATCTAATGTTAATTACTCATAATCATAAAATTTAACTATAATATGCTTATACGACCTAATACGCGGTTGCTTGGAATCCATTTCTCAGGCCCTTTTCGTAATACGTTCTTTTTACCTTAATATGAATGAAAAAAGTACAGCGTTTTTAATTTCAAATGTTTTTTTTTATTTCCAAAACGATTATTACGATTCAATCCAAAGAGATGCGTTAAAAATTGCAATCAACGAACTCCACATGTTCATAAAATCGATATCACTATTAAATTACACACCCCATATGCAAACTGTGAACAAAAAATGAATCGATATCACGAAACAAAAGAACCCCCGAATTTCTAAAATCGATGCCGAGTGTCATTAACTACCCCCGAAATTAAGCACGCACACATGCAACTAATAATGCATAGGGTAATGAACTTTGCATGTAAATTTTTTTTTATGTTTTTTTGTACGTAGGGAAGAATTGGAAGGTATGTTTTATTAAATGTAGTATTGTATGTTTTTTAAGCTTAGTGGAAATAATTAATTGTTTCTGATATTAAAAAATTTACTTAGTTTCGTTTTTTTTAGCTTTACGCTCTATCCAGTACATAGCAGGGTAGGCAGAGGGAACCTGAGAACCTAGTGTTAAGACACTCCGTTCTCTTTCACCAATTCCGCCGGATTAAGGCATTGCGTGCTGAGTGGCGAAACTCAACGCCGTGCTTTCTCTTGTTATGCGCATAGTCTTCTTTTTTAAGAGGAAATTCATAAAAAATAACATATATTTTTTTTATTTTAGGCATTTTCATTTTGTATGGTAAGCTGAGAAAACGTAATAAAATACACTAACCAAAGAAATATCAATCCTTTATGTTTCAGAATAACGACTAGAAAAATATAAAATTTCGTGTTATTCAAGGAATTCTGTCTTAGTAGGGTGTTCTGAAAGAATCTAGTGTCAAAATACTTCGTTATGACTATTTACTAGAATTTGAGATATGGATAGTGCTTATTTAAGTAGCTGTAATCATTGCCACGTTTTGTCTTAGCAGAGCTTTTTAGTTTTTTAGTTTTTTTTAGTTTTTTTTGGTGGTAGGAGGTTCGTCATCCGTCTGGCTCGCGACCACTATCATGTCAAAGACGAACCGCCAAATATCTTATGATGTGTTCCGGTTCGATGGCATGTAAGCCAGGTTTTCCCATTCCCACCCATCCTTTCCCCAAAATGTGGTGGTTCCGAGAACGGAATACTACATTGTCCTCCTCTTCCATCTGTATCCTCTAGGTTGGCAACGCATCTACAACATCTCTGGTGTTGTAGATGTTCATGGGCGAAGGTATCCACTTACCATCAGGTGGTCCTTCTGCCCGTTTGCCATCCGTTATCCATAAAAAAAAAAAAAAGAGTGCGAAAAATATAAGTATTTTAATATAATCATTCTTCGAATTTGAATCGTACCCACAACTCATGGTAGTTAGTTGATAACGACAAAAAGTAAAAAGTTATATGAATGTCCTTTATTCCTCTATAAGTCCACTATTTTGGGTGCTCATATATTTTTGAAGTTTTTTATAGTGTTAATCCACACTTAGGATTTCTAAATTCCAAATATGTTGCTCATATATTTTTTATCGGTTCATTAAAGTATTTAATTACAAAACCTGGATTCTATTAACCTCATTAGGGCTCAGAATAAGCGCTTTGAATATAAAAAAGTAGTCATAATGTAAAACAAAATTTTATTTAAAAAAAGGTATCATGTCCGTAGTTGATTATCAATCATTTACTTCTGTAAATTGCTTATAACTATAGTTTTGCCATCTTATTTGTTCCGCGAAAACTTAATTGAGACATTGTGCTAAAACTGTGGGAGTGCTGCACCTATCGCAGTAGCTTCTGGGACTTAGAATCCAAGCGTAGGCTTAAAGGGCCCCTTTAAAATGTGTATTAACGTTGATCTCCACTATATACTTATTGCTCTACTTAACCATGATCACCATAAAGATACACTAAAATAAATAAATATTGAAAACATCGAAATTTTCACTACAATTCTATTTCAACAACAACAAGGTTATTTAAATAATTTATATTATTAAAAAAATAAACACACTTTACGCATATTTAATATACACGCAATTAAAGTTGAAATCGCGAACCGTTCCACTTTATGGGCCAATAAAGGGCACGCAACGTTTACGCTAAATGCCAACGATATTATTCTGTAATGTGCACCTATTTTTAATGTAAAGGCTATAAATTTGGATACAGCCAATGTATTTTCCTTTTTGACATGTACGAAAAAATATGGTGGTTCGGTCACGATTTTAATGAAAATCTGTATCTGTCTGACAGAAAATCATGTTGGCAATATCGAAATAACTATCCTTCCCTATTAATATTAAAAGTATGTAATGAAAATTTTAACAATAAAAGAAAACTGATTGTAAATGCTCTAAAATGGTAAATTATTACGAATAACTCAAAAAGTACTTGTCAGATTGTAATTAAATTTAAATGGGATCTCATCTGAAGCACTAGCTATCGTGTAAAGAAAAAACCATCAAAATTGGTGTACTCAGTAAGAAGTTGCGTTCAGATACATAGAAAAATATAGTCGAATGAGAACGTTCTCAATTATTTGTGGTTGGTTAAAAAGTTTGTAAGGATGGATGGATATATACTGGAATAACAAATATAATATGTTATAGCGTGAAGTTCAACCTTAGTCAACCTGTAACCACGGACTACTGTAAAGTGTACGAAACTCGGGTTTCCAAAAATGTATTTTTAAATACTAAAATATATGCCATTAATCCGCTTAAATCATATAAGAGCGTGGAGCCGCTTACATACGAGTACATATTATTTATCCTCAACTTACATATAACAAGATCTACTCAAAACAACAAAATTGAGCAAAATATTAAAAATCATACATTAAAGTCAAAAGAACCCTCTTAATTAAAAAATCAACCCCTAAGAAAAGACGTCCAACATAACTGTATTATCTGTTTACCTCATATATCTCTTTTTATATGTATACGTATATGGTACAGGATGGCAAGGCGGCGATGAGTTTTAAAGTTTTTAAGGGTTCGAAGATTGCGTGCCTTGATTACCGACCCCCAGGGTGGCACACACGCTGCCCCACTGCCACTGCCGCTGCCTATTTTTAAGGAGGGAAAATTAAAAGTGTGAGTGTGAGACGATTGGTTTTGATACTTTAAGACGTATCATTTAGTTATTATTATCTGAATAATAAAAGAAAAGCCTGTCGTGGCGCAGAGGCACAAGCGTGCGACTGTAAATGCGACAGGTTGTGAGTTCGATCCCCACTCCAGGAAATGTAAAATTTAGTATTTTCATTTCTTGGGTTTGGTAACAAGGCAAAGCGCGGCGTTGAGTTCCGCCACTCAACACGCAATGCCTAAATTCGGTGGAAAGTGGGGAACGGAATTGTTGAAAGAGAATGGAATGTCTTAACACTAGGTTTTCTGGTTCCCTCTGCCTATCCTGCTATATGCGGGTTACAGCGTGAAGTTAAAAAAAAAAGGATTGTTTAAAAAATTTACACTAGATTTATATGTTTTGTGGTAAGTAGTTATATGGTAGAGTCTGACTGCAGTTTTCTGTTCATGTGTTCAAGTAGGTATGATGTACCTGTAATAAGCATACAATCGAAAGCCTTATTTGACATGGAATAATTATATCAAAAGTATATAACCATATATAAATTGAAAAAAAAAACATAAAAAAAATAAGGAATATTTTTTTCAATTTCCAAAATATAATATTTTCAAAAATTATCGTCAAAGTATCAAGATTGCCTCACGTATACACCGCCATGTGCGCCTCGTACTGGCGTCGCCCGTTCATTTAGGAGAGTCTAATTTCTTACGTCTGTGTTGCATCTCGCGGATATTAAATGACGATGGCCTTGTTTTTTGCTTCCTTCGTATTTTTCAGCCAATAACTGAAACACACATTAAATGAAATGCTTTTTTATATTTGTTTGTTTTGCTGTTATAGGACTTTATGGATAATATTTGGTGGAACTTTACTTTGGTTAGTACTTTTTAAGCTATTTCTACTATGATATATTGCTATATTTGAAATATTACATGGTGGTCATAGGAACATATTTCACTTGAGATGTTCATATTTAATTTATAAATGTTTTATCAACAGGGTAAATTTAGGAAACGGAATTCTGTACGAAACACGCAGTATTTTTAATCGATAGCAAGTGAGGAAGTGACGAATATGATGATACTGGGGACGATAGTGACAGACACTAAAGTTTTTTTAAAAAATAACAACAAATGTACAAAAATCATATGTTCTAGATAACTACGTAGCTTTTAATTATTATAAAAATTAGTGGAGAACGGAATTGTTGAAAGAGAATGGAGTGTCTTAACACTAGGTTCTCTGGTTCCCTCTGCCTCCCCTGCTATATGCGGGATACAGCGTGAAGTTAAAAAAAAACATAATAATAATTTCATAAAACTAACTATCTACTAAACTTTAACACACGCAAACAATATAAAAGATATATAAAAAAAAAACAACCAACAAAAAACACCATTTAGCAATCACACGTCGCCCCAAAATTAAAAACAACGCACACTGTCATAAAGCTGGGTACGCACTGCCTAATTATCGGCGCGGGGGGTCTTTGCATAAGAAAGTATTGCTGCGTTACGCGTTACCCCCCTCGGCCCAGATAAAAAATCTCCCATTTCCTTAATTCGTTTATCGGGGTCTGCCGAGGCTTTGTCTCCGATCGATGAGCGCCTTCAAATGAGCTTGGAACGTGACGCGCGTGTTAGAGGTGAGGTTGGTTCAGTAGTTTTTTTTTAGAATTTAACTGAAAAATTGCCTTTTTATGTATATTCATTATTTTTTTAATGTGGCAATGATTAAAAATGACAATTAATTAACAGTGAAGGTAACATTTAATATACGAGTATATTTGTTTTCTTTAACATAACGATGTATCCCGCATATAGCAGGATCGGCAGAGGGAACCAGAGAACCTAGTGTTAAGACACTCCGTTCTCTTACATCAATTCTGTTCTCCACTTTCCGCAATTATTAAATGAATGCCTCAATTCATTTAACAATTGCTTATTAGATTCCTAGTATCGCACAAAAGTATGTGTATAAGGTTCTCTTTACGCAAAATTCGGAAACATGCGTAAGTACTTTTTATCTCTACGTACCTTGCAGTTGTCGTTAGTACTTAATTTCAACTCCATGTGTAATTATTTTGCAGCTATAAAAAAGCTACATGTATATAAATGCTTATATTTCATACAATATATATTTTTTTGGCGCAGAGGCACAAGCGTGCGACTGTAAACGCGACAGGTTGTGGGTTCGATTCCCACTCCAGGAAATGTTAGTATTTTCATTTCCTGGGTTTGGTAAGAAGGCAAAGCGCGGCGTTGAGTTCCGCCACTCAGCACGCAACGCCTCCATTCGGCGGAAAGTGGGGAACGGAATTGTTGTAAGAGAACGGAGTGTCCTAACACTAGGTTTTCAGGTTCCCTCTGCCTATCCCGCTATATGCGGGATTCAGCGTGAAGTTGTTTGCTTATAAAATTATTAATAAGACTTAATGGTATTTTGCCTAATTTTTGATTAAGCAAATTAAAATGTAAATACAATCTAAGTGTCGTTACAATTGCTGTCCTTCAACGCTACATGTTTTATGGTATCGGACATGCAGCTTGTAATCAATATAGGTACTGTACAAAGCAATCTACACACTACTAGCTAGTACATGATTTTTTTTAAATATGACACATTACACTATTTTTTAATTATAATAGAATTCCTTTTGTATTTTTTTACATTCTCTTATTAAAGTATAATTGAAAATAAAATAATAATTGGGACTAATTATTTAAAAAATATTACGTTGGGGAAAAAGAAATCCATTATTTTCTCAGTAGTTAGCTGTAGTAATGGATATCTCTTAAAGTATCCGTCAAAGAATTTCCAGCTTATGCTCGTTTTTAAGGTGATATTTCAAATCAAAAAAATTGTATTGCCGTTTATTGCTTGTTCCATTTTTATTCCTAATATATAAAATATATACAATATAGTAAGTATCTACACACAAAGTTAGAATCAACAAAATAGACTTAGAACTTCATGAATTTCCATACAAATCATAAAAAAAAACAAACTTTCCCAACCCTTAGACTTAAAAAGTTAATAAATAACTGGAACACATGCATTTCCCTCCCCTAAAACCCTTCAAAGAATGATAACTTCGTAATTAAGAAACGCATTAATCATGAATTGGAGACAGGCATTTCTACGCGTCTGATTGCCCTGACAAACTGCCGTGTGACATGCGTCCGTGGGTGCTAAGCCTTACTATAAGCCTTATATACGACCAAGCTAAATTCGATAGTGAATTTTGTAGTGTTCACGCTTATTTTACCTATGTAGGTCACTCCGTTACTATTTCTAACGTATACAAGTTAAAACTAAAATATGTTTGGCGACTTTGAAAGGTATTCAATGCAATAATTTTGGTTGACAATAAGTAAGATATATTATGTGGTATGTCTTTCGTTTGTTTGCGTTGTATGAAATTTTGTGTTGATAGGCTTTAACTGACTTTGAAAAGGAGGTAGTCAATTGGACTGTATTTTTTTATGTGTTATCGCATATATTTTTGAAGGGTTAACTAATTTTGATGTTTTTTTATATGCTAGCTGGCAGTGGCGAGGGCGAACATTTTAGTTAGGCAAGCCGGTAAAAGAGAAGCCGATGTATATATAGGGAAGCCGGTACATATATTTAGGGAAGCCGGTTATTTTTAGAGAAGTCGATATATTTGGAGAAGCCGGTATAGGATGTTAAGGTATTTAGTAATTACACTATCGAATTTTCATGATGACCCTTTCTTTTTTTTTTGTATTTTGATATTTATTTTTAAGATGTTAGAGCTTGTTCTTTTGCAATTTTGTGCCCAATATTTTACTGACGACTTTTTTTTTAGGTTTCGTACTTGTACTTTGAAAAGTTAGGCAAGCCGGTGGAAAGCGTGTTGTATGGACGCCTCGCTGTATGGACTGATAGCTAGTGCTTTTGATGTGGTCCGATTTAAATTTAGCTAAGATCGGACATGTAGTTTTTGAGTTATTCATAACAATTTTAATTCTAACGCATTTTATTTGAAGTAGATTTTCGTTTTAAGAAAATTTTAATCAATAAATATACAAATTATAATTATAATAAGGTAGGTAAAATAAATAAATAATATAAGAAAATCTTATAAAGCTCAATTTCCCAATTAAAACTTAATTTACCACACGTTAACGCGCTTGCCTTAATCGCGTAGCAACTTTTGGAACACAATATTGATATCGTCACCGTAATTATACGCGAATTAAATACATATTACAAAGTGTGAAATGAAATATGCCTTAAAATTAATTTGAAGCTTTCATGGCGCAGTGGAAAAGTGTCTACAAAAAAGCACGATTGGCTGTGGGTTCGATTCCCACTGAGAAATTTATTTAAACTAGAGACCCTGTTTACGATTTGCCTTTGCGACAGATATATCATTTTACATAATATTGATTTTCAAGTTCATTGTGTAATATTTATTTCATTAATTCAATCTATTTCTACATTATTATAAATAACGTTTTCAGCACTTGTTCTATACGCTATAATAAAAGAGGGATCCAAAGTTTTCCTTCAGTTTTCCTTCACATATTAATAGAAAGATTATTTTAATTTATCTCCGCGCTCATATGATAACGCGACGTTGAGTTCCGTCCTAAAGACCCACAATGTAGAACACCTTACTTTGCGTAAAAGTAACGTAAACGCGACAGGTTCTGGGTTCGATTTCCACTCCTGGAAATGGAATTTTTCATTTTCTGGGTTTGGTAATAAGGCAAAGCGCGGCATTGAGTTCTGCCACTCAGCACGCAATGCCTCAATTCGATGGAAAGTGGGGGACGGAGTGTCTTAACACTAGGTTCTCTCTGCCTACCCTGCTATATGCGGGATAGAGCGTGAAGCTATGTATGTATGTAAATTACTGGCCATTCATTATATAGGATACAATTTCATATTAAATACATAAAATTAACATAAAACAAAGATAATCACAAAGTTCAAAGGTAAGTTATGAAAAATTCTTATAAACTTACTTCACGCCTCGCATCGCGAAGACCAGATCGATGCTTGTCAAACAATAAATGTCACGTCCACTCCCTCATGTTAATATACCATGACATACACTATATAATTATACAAATTTGAACCTAATACCGTTCAGATAAGAGTCATGTGAATAGAAATAACCGTTAGGTCAGGTGCTTCTCCCGATTTTTCGAGGTGAGAATGGTGCCCTAATTTTTGTAGGGGAAATGTTTGCGATATTACGTCCAAAGAGCTTTAACAATGCGAGATATGAGACGAAGAGTATTTAAAAAGATCTTTTATTTTGTATATTTGTGAATTCGTCGGTTGTTTTGCGAGAATGTTCTAAATTAATTTATTATATACCTAAGTTAAAATGATTGCTTCGATATATTAGTTCTTTGGCAGATATTTTTTATATTTTACAAAATTAAACTAAATTTGTTTCATTAATTAAAATTAAATAGAAAAAAAGATTATCGTGGCGCACTGAGACAGTTGCTGACTGTAAAGATTGGATTGTGGACTGGATTCCTATTCGAGGATATAATTATATATAATTTTTTTTAACTTCACGCTGTATCCCGTATATAGCAGGGTAGGCAGAGGGAACCTGAGAACCTAGTGTTTAGACACTTAAAACGCTGATATATGGGAAAAAGCGTGAAAGCCTTATGGAAAAGTTTATTTGATCATGAGTTTTTACAATTATTGGTTCTACATAAATCTAACTTAGGTTAAGTCTATTATATGTTTTGTATGTATATAGTCCAGTTTTCTAATATGAATAATTAACTTTATATCTATAACCGTTATGTAAAATCATTTCTAGCCCATTCTCTTCTATATACGCCATCTTAAATTTTACTTTCAAAAAAAATTTTGTTAAAATTATAACCAATTCGTTTAGAGACTGTGCTAATAACGTCTTAGTCAAAGTGCCCTCATACTAAGTCAAACAAAATTCGATGAGGCACAATATCAGCAATGCGGTGTTACCAGCGTAAACGTACTTTTCCTAGCCAAAAAATATGCTAATCGTCATTTATTATTCAATGTTAAAGTTCGTATATTAGCTTATGTTTTTAAGTTTCTAGTTTCACACATAAATAATCACGAAACCATATTTCTATCGATGATCAGAATGCCTAACGTGGAGCAGAGGCACAAACGTGCGACTGTAAACTCGACAGAAAATGTTATTTCATTTCTCTTTATGTATGTTATTTCATTTCCTCGTTCTGGTAACAAGGCAAAGCGCGGCGTTGAGTTCTGCCACTCAGCACGCAACGCTTTAATTCGGCGGAAAGTGGGTAGCGGAATTGTTATGAGAACGGAGTGTCTTAACACTAGGTTCCTTGGTTCCTCTTGCCTACCCTGCTATGTGCGGGATACAGCGTGAAGCTATAAAAATAATAATATATAATAATTATACTAATAAATTAACAAGGTATCAGCAAATCTAAAGCACCATACAACAAAGTGCTAACTCATCTCAATGAATGTCGAATGTGTGTTGTTCAAGCGGGCGTCGATCATCGGCAAACGTTAAGAGTGCCTTTGTAAACTCCTTACTTTGATTTACAATGCGTGCTCTTTTAATAAAAACCTTTTTGAGCCACGTGGAGAAAATTGAAATTCAATTGTTGAGTTCTTTAGTGAATATGATGACAAATGATGATTTTTTAATTGTGTTTTGGTGAAAATATTGGGTCGGTTTTCTATAGCCTTAGTTATGATTTTTTGAAAAATAATATTTTTATTTAGTTTCACGAAGTATACCGCATATAGAAGGGTAGGCAGAGGGAACCTGAGAACCTAGTGTTAAGATCTCTCCATTCTCTTTGAACAATTCTGTTCCCCACTTTCCGCCGGATTGAATAATACTGTTTACAAATTATTTACAGGTTTTAAAGCTACGAATAAAAAAACATCGCAAAGAAAATTGAATGATAAGTGAGAAAGTATAGTAAGAACAAAATTTACTTTTTGTATATATATCATCATCTGACACATAATACATTAGAGATTGGTAGTCTATCGTCATTCGATGCCTATCAGTTCACCATCTCCCTCTAGGTTCTTAGTCTAATGTATAGTGCATGAGTGTTACTTCCAATATTTAATCGCTTATTATATCATGGCGATAAAACAGTTCCAAATTTCTTGTGGTAGACGTGAAAATGTAAATTATAAATATTTACTTTTTTTATAATATTGTGATTTGCATAGATTAATTAGTATTAAGTCCAGGCTAAAGTAAAAAGAAAATAAAAAAAAAATAACTCAAAGAAGCATTTTGGGTTAAAATAATTCGTTTTAGACATTTTGAGTGTCAGTTTTGAAGAAATGTTGCCATTTAAAAAATATATTAAATAGTGATTTCCTTAACAATGGCTTAAGCAGAACTGTCAAGCACATATTGTATACAGAATAGATAATAATATATAATCCACCGCACGCACGAAGCCGAGGCAGGAGAAAACCTACTTAAACAAATTATTCGGGGACGCATTACACCGTTCATAATCTCTTGTATCCCGACATAATTTAACGAAAGAAAATCCTGAACGTAACGTAAGGGACGGAACACATACACTTAGTGAGTTACACCCCCAAATTAATAGCATCCTAACAAAAAATGCCCCCCTGTCTTATGAGGGTGGTTCATTTGCATATATGTCTCCCTGGCACCCCAAGGAGCGAGGATGTATTTTTAATTTCATTCTTATCCCTAAGCTTAAATCATGAGAGCGGCCATGCGTGCAGGGGCCGCCCACCCCCGCTTGCGTCATACGTCGCTAACCACGTACAGAGTAAAAAGAAAAGAAATCTTAATAAGTTTGTTAGGGAGTGAAGAATTTTATGGACATTGCCCCAAATATGATGATGATACAAACGAAATGAATTTTCTTTTGGTTTCATCTGGATATTGGTACTTTGTTTAAATGTACGGCACGTAAATATAATTGCGTTGTACATACAAAATATAACTGAATTATTAGATAATTAATATAGATAGAGGCATAAGCATGCGGCTGTAAATACGACAGGTTGTGGGTTCGATTTCTACTCCAGGAAATGAAAATATTAAATAACATTTAGTGTTTTCATTCCTGCGTTCTGGTAACAAGGCAAAGCGCGGCGTTGAGTTTCGCCAACTCAGCACGCAATGCTTCAATTCGGCGAAAAGTGGGGAATGGAAATATTAAGAGAACGGAGTCTCTTAACACTAGGCTTAGGTTCCCTTTGCCTACCCTATTATGTGCGGGATACAGCGTGAAGCTAAAAAAAAAATAGATAAAAATCGATTTACCATATTTCTATATTCTCATACCTGGCAAATAAAAAAGTTATAAATTGAATGATGCTTAGAGATTTTAGTTTTAATATCCATATCTTTAATGATCATATGCCGTTATATCATAAATATCATTAAATATCATTATTTTATATCATTAAATAATGAATTACATCATTAATCTAAAAAAATCGTTTAAAAATATTTCACTATAATAAATTAACAGCGTAATTAGTGGATAGTCGTATCCACATAATACTTTTAATGAATTATTGTAGGAACAAAAAAAATCGTCATTTTTGGCAAATGTACGCTAGTGGGTACGCTAATACTCCCTCTGGCATTTTTATTTTATCTATGTATGTAATGTTCCGGAATAACTTGTGTGAATAGATCTTTTCTATTATTTATTAAGAGGTAATTATTAATTAATATTATAAAAAGAATAATAACGCCTGTCGTGGCGCAAAGGACTGTAAACGCGACAGGTTGCGGGTTCGATTCCCACTCCAAGAAATGTAAAATTTAGTATTTTCATTTCTTGGGTTTTGTAACAAGGCAAAGCGCGGAGTTAAATTCTGCCACTCAACCCGCAATGCCTCAATTCGGTGGAAAGTGGGGAACAGAATTGTTGAAAGAGAATATAGTGTTTTAACACTAGGTTCTCTGGTTCCCTCTGCATACCCCGCTATATGCGGGATACAGCGTGAAGTTAAAAAAAAAAAGAAAAATATATAGGTTGATAAGTCAAAATCAGAGTCACATACTTCTCTTTGATTATCTCCAAAAGCGAAATGTCACTTCAATTTATCCACAATTTTTTTCGTAATTAGAAAAATTGATAATAAATATAAGTATATTGGTATGTAGGTTTATCATTAGAAGAGTAATAAGTACATAGTATACTGTACCATATTTTCCTGACATTTTACATTCAAGGGTTTCAGGAACAGATTTGCTTTAGAATCAAGTTATACTTCGTACACATTTTCCTCCACTGCTTCATATTTTGTGTATATTATGCTATATGGAGCATACATAAAAGTCAAATAACTTAAAAACACATTTATTATAACAAAAATTTGAGGCCGTCTTTGCATAGTAGGACACCGTCTACTTGTGACCGCGAGTTGTTATGAATTTGATTCCCACTCAGGGCTATGTATTTAAATTATTTTCATTTCCCCGACCCCGGTAAGACTAAGATCGGTGTTATATCCAGCCACTTAACACGTAATGTCTTAACTTACAAGGAAAGTCGGATTCTATCTTACTATCGCGCTATGGAGGAAAAAGCTTGAAACTGCAAAAAAAAACAATAAAAATATCTTATGTGATTCATTGTTAACAGTGCACAGTGAACAGTTTAAATATAAAACCTTTTAAAATTATATTTTTGGGTTTGATTTCCGATTGCAAAACAAAATTTATACATTAAGGAAAATCAAACATTAATTATTCTTGGCATTATTATAAAACAAAGGGCCCATAACAAACTGAAAAACGAAGTACCAGAAACCGCGACCTTATAATCGCATCAGTGTGGCCGTTAATTATTGATAGAATGAAAGTTTTATCAAAACTTCACGAGCAGAAGCCGAATTATTCGAAAGCGGGCAAACCCTTCATAATGCCTGCGAAAATATTAAAACAAAGCCAAGGTGCCCACCCCGCCTACTGTACAGGACAAAGCGACTTTGTGTATCTGTATAGAGCTGTGTACTGCGGAATCTTGTTTAGCTGATGTTAGAAAGATAGTTGGTAGGTGGTAGGAAATGTCACTATTGAAATTGCATTTCCTACAAGTTATAAACAACAGTAGATCAAAAAAATATGGCTGAATATTATTTTTATTGTTATATTCTTATGACGGTGCTTGTTTGATGGATATTAGGACTCAAGAGAAAATGATAGAAGAGCAGACTAACAGACAAACACATGATCATTTAAAGATCATTATAGTGCCTTTTTAAGAAGTCATATAAATGTATGTTCACGAGTCATTATTTTAACACATTTTCCTGGTTAAGTGTGTATAAAAAATGCTGGTGTCGTTGCCGTTGTGACCATGATTATGTTACTGATTATATTTATTCCTCAATATTCTTAAACAGTTTTACTAAAAAAAAATATTCATGTACTCTATTATTAATACAACATATAAGGAACAAAATCTGGTAATATTATTTATAATTATAATTAAATATTTTTCCTCATAGTATTATCAACTTCGTAAAATCTCTTAGAAATCCTCGAAGACGACTGCTAGCGGGCGGTGATTAATATAACGCATCTCCCCAACGGTTTAATCGTTGGCTGGCAACATTTTTACCCAATTTTTGGGGATCCCCCTAAAACCCCACCCACCCCTTTCTTTCGTTAAGATAAATTATCTTGCGATCAGGATAAGAGTGTAGGTTCAAATTGCCGCCTTTAAAATTCAGAACTCGGCCTAAATTTCTTTGAACACAAGCCACCCTGCGATTCACTGTTTCTTTGTAAATGTTTAAACGGCGAACTTACCCTTTAAATGTTGTTAGCTGAAAAAAATGGATGGAACTAATTTACTCTGTTATTTGATTGCGGTGTGAATTAATAATCGAACATATTTTTTTTTTCAATATTTTTAAATGGTATACTTTAAATATGTCCTTTTTTTAAATTTTTTAAGGATTAATATGAATATGTTTTATTCTTATGTCTATGTTAACAGAACTATTGAGTATACCACGTACGTGTATACGATTTTTCATAAAATTGCTATAATATATTGATTGTACATGGTGATAGATTAGATAATCTTTTTAATTCTATTTATATATAGTAGCAGTTAATATGTATCTTATTAATAAAGATAAAAAAGGTATGAAAACCACTCGAGAGACTAAATATATTATAAACTAGAGATAGTGGCTTCAAATATCTGATAGGGCAAAGCACGGCGTTGAGTTTCACCTAGCAGTGTCTTAAAATAGCCAAATAGTGAACATAAATAAATTAATATTATATACTACATAGACATTTCTTACCATTATATATTTCCTGATATAAGTAAAAAAAATGAACAAAACATTTATTGTTTTTACGAGTATATTCAATGCTAGATTTGTTTTGTCAAAGGATTTGTTATTTGTTTGTCGTGTTCAAAGGTCACCCTGAATTTTGTTCGATTGCCTTCTGGTACTCTCTGATTGTGGAATATAATAAAGAACTTTTGCAAGCCAATGAACATCGTTTGAAATAAAATTTTGGCTTCATTACAAATTTTGCTTTACTATGCCTATATAGGAATTATTCTTGTGCATTTGTTTTTTTTTAATTTATTTTATTATGCTAAGAGCCTTATCTGTAAAGTACTGTTAGGAGATCGAACCGGCGACCTGTGGTTTAATGCACAGAGTCACTAACAATTCATTCACAGAATTCATACAAAAAAAGAGAAGCCAAATTTGGAATTTAATACATTACACATTATGTCTATTATTTTATTTTATATTCTATTCTATCCTAAAGATGTTTGTTTTCACTTTAATTGTTGATTTTTAAACAACTGCTAAAAAAGTGGAGGTTATTGAACTTAAACTGTATTTTTTTGTGTGTTGTCACATAGCTTTTTACTGTGTGAGCCAATTTCGATGATTCTTTTTTATATGATATGCTTCTGATGTGGTCCCATTTAAGGACGTACAAGCAGTTTTTGAGTTCTTCGTAATAATTTTACTTTTTAATACAATTTATTTGAAGTCGGTTTTCTTGTTTTCTTAAAATTCCAATAATTTCATCAAGCATCGAATTTGAAATCACAACGATTATAAAGCTCTAAACTTTCGCTTAAAAAATATAAGGTTACAAAAAAAAGATTTCAAAAGCACCTTACGAAAGTAATTTAAAAACCGCACATAAAAAGCTCACACTCACTCAATTACTTAAAAACAAACGTTTACTTTTCTTTTCAGAGTAAATTCGCTTAGTATGCAGGCGACCATCCAATAGCGGAGTGTTGTTTGCTCAAGCGCCGTGACATGTGAACTTGGCTCGTTCACAACACGTAAATGAATTTTTACTCCACCTCTTAGTCCCTAGTTTTACCTTTTTTTTGAGAAACTTTTAGCTGCTTTTATTTATGTTTGTAAAATTCGTTAGATGGGTGGTTATTTGGCAATTTTGGTGCATAAAGTTCTTTTTTTACTAAGAGATATTATTAGTAGAAAAGAACTTAATGTCAGGTCACTCCGATCTCTGTTTTCAGTGCAAAATCGAGAAGTTGTGTATTTAGAAACAATTTAAATATAAAAATGTCCCCAAATGGAAATAAACGAGATTGACCTTACAACCATTGCGCTTACAGGTAGATGCTGCCCCACTGCGCCATGATGGTCACTAGAAATGGTTTAGGCTTATTATTGTCCCAGTTCAGATTGAAAATCGAGTGATGTTTGTTTTTTTATTTAAGTTTATTCCTACTAACACATTTCTTTCAATTAGATTTTTTTTTTAACTTCACGCATTATCCCGCATATGGCAGGGTAGGCCGAAGAATCTGAGAACCTAGTATTAAGACACTCCGTTCTCTTGCAACAATTCTGTTCCCCACTTTCCGCTGAATTGAGGCATTGCGTGCTGAGTTGCGGAACTCAACGCTGCACTTTGCCTTGTTACCAAACCCAGGAAATGAAAAGATTAAGGTTTCCTGGAGTGGGAATCAAACCCACAACCTGTCGCGTTTACAGTCGCACGCTTGTGCCTCTGCGCCGACAGGCGTTAATTCAATTAGATGTATTTCAAAAATTTTGCATCAACCGGGAATTATCGGGAATAAAATGGGTATTTGCCAAGTCACAAAAATATCGATATATTTTTATTTTTCCTTAATAAAATGAGAAGATTTTAAAATTAAATAATACTTCAAGCATCTTAACATCAAACCCATAAACATCACATACGTGGAAGAATTATCTAGCTGAGCCATGAAGGCCTCATTATATTCATACTATCATGGCGCAGTGGTTCGAATTCGAGGTAATGATTATATTGTCATTTCGCCCCTCTTCTAAGATAAAGTGCAGCGTTGAGTTCCATCACTTAACACGCAATGTCATGAATTTAGGCGGCAAGCACTGAACGTAGTGTCTTAACACTAGATTCTTTTAGTCTATCGTTCTATACGGTATAAAGCGTAAAGCTATTTTTATCTATATTTATATATAGATACATGAAGCAAAAACTTTGGACCCCTTTTTACGAAAATTATGCGGACGCAGGAGCATGATATTTGGCATACTGAAGGAGCGCAGGTTGATAACATTTTTTTAAAATAATGCATAAAAAATATATTAAATTAACAAATCTTACACACACTAACATGATTCGACATCCATGTTTATATAAAATAACATATATATTACTAAAGACTACGCGTTGTTAACGCGACAACTGGGGCACTAGGATATGTATAACTATATAGTTGTAGTAAACAAATAAATATATTTATATAAAACAACATTTTAAGCAATTTTTTTTTCATCTCAACAATTCAATTGCACGCTCCGATATTTAAAATAAAAGAGTATTACTGCCCCAGTATTTTCCCAACTGGTCCAGTTTTAGACTAATTGGCTGGCCAGATATGACGGTTTTCAACTAACAGAGTACTTTTTAACGAGTGCATTTTGCAAATGGGTCTTATGGACCTGTATTTACCTATTAAATATACGTAATATAGTAAATAAAATACTTTCTAAGTGTAACATATAATAATTGAGGCCATCAGTGCACAGTGGGACAGTTTGTTTTTGTATATACAAGAGGTTGTGAGTGCGATTCCCATTGAGGAAAACGGTCATAAAAAAACAGCTTCACGGCTTATCCCGTTTTTCATAGCAGGGTTAGCATAGTTAGTCATAGAAAACCTAGTGTCAAAAAAGATATTACTTGTCAATTGGTCGAAATCAACGCCGTGCTTTATTTAAAAAGAGTGGAGAAATGATCATTTTGAAATTATTTTCATTTCTTTGCTTTAGCCCGACAAAGCATAACGTTAAGTTCCATCACACAACACACAATAATTTGTTTCCAAGCGGCAAGTTGGAAACGGAGTGTCTTGACACTAGATTATCACTGTCAATCCTGTAAAGCTGTGTAATAAAATTTGGGGCCTTCATGTCGTAATTTGTATTTATAGACGAGATGGTATAATGAACGATTTGAATTATATTAAGAATACTTGCTTATATTTATAACACTCTTTTTATTTCCTAATATACGGACTGTCATTTTTCAAATCATGTTTCCAGCAAAAGTAATAATTTGTACAGTCTCCTGTTCATTAACCTTTAGGACAGGTCTTGAATACAATCCATATTACTTTATGATACTAAAATAATATTAAACAAGTGAATGCAATAACAAAAACGTGTGTTTATTTTGCGGCATCTAAGCAGAGGATTCATTATGGCTTCCCCATAGCGTAATGAATGTTGACGTCCGTAATTACCGGGAACACGGAAAAATCTAATCTCACACACACATGTAATCTAATTCCCAAAGACACACACACACATACTTAACTAATAAATTAAGCATCCCCTAGTTCACAATATATGGGATAGCTGTATACGTATTGAAAAGTCTTAAAAATGGGAATCTTTTAAAGGGTAGGACTTAAGTGGGGGACCCCCCCTGTCTTTGCCCCCTAGGGTGGTGCGCGAACGCGTTTTACGGCCTACTGCTTTCTCATTGTCCATTGTTTTGGTTCAATATTCTGATGACGATAAAGGTGGGTTAAGTGTTACTTTATGAAATTAATTCTGTTATATCGGCTTTTTAAATGAGGATGGAGACGAGAACGTTGAGGGTCTTAGATGTTAGATGCTTGGGTGTGTTGTTTTTTAATTAGGTTTGGTACTGTTAGTACTAACTAATAAATTTTGTGTTTTTTGATTCATATATACATAGCTTTACGCTGCATCCCGCTTATAGCAGGGTAGGCAGAGGGAACCTAGTGTTAAGACACTCCATTTCCTACATTCTGCCGAATTGAGACATTGCGTGCTGAGTAGCGGAACTCAACGTCGCGCTTTGCCTCGTTACCAAACCCAGGAAATGAAAAATTCCATCTCCTGGAGTGGCAATCGAACCCACAACCTGTCGCGTTTACAGTCGCACGCTTGTGTGTATATAGTGAGAGTTAAGTTTCATATCTCTCTCCTGTTTTTTTCCATTTAAGGATTGTATATGTGGTTATTATGGCAAAGTGAAGAAATATTTTTTTTTAACTTTACAAGACACGGTTGCTCTTTTTTCTCACCGAAATCGAGACACTACGGGTTGAGTGGCGGTATTAAACGCTGTGCTTAATAACTGATGACCATTGGTATTTAAGTCAGACGCTGTACCGTACACGATAGATGGAGAAATATTTATGTTTTAAATGATATATTAGACTGTGATTTTAAAATTGCTTATAACATATAAATTTAATTAGACATCCATTTTGTGTTTGTATAAAACATCCATATATTTTGTACTTACTTACTTTGCGTTTGTTGGTAGGAGGTTCGTCCTCCGTCTGGCTCGCGACCACTATCATGTCAAAGACGAACCGCCAAATATCTTGTGATGTGTTCCGGTTCGATGGCATGTAAGCCAAGTTTTCCCCTTTCCCACCCATTCTTTCCCAAAAATGTGGTGGCTCCGATAGCGGACTACTACATTATCCTTCCCTTCCGTCTCTATCCTCTAGGTTGGCAACGCATTTACAACATCTCTGGTGGTGTAGATGTTCATGGGCGAAGGTAACCACTTACCATCAGGTGGTCCTTCTGCTCGTTTGCCATCCGTTATCCATAAAAAAAAAAAAAAAAAATATTACTTAACTTCACGCTTTATCCCTAGCGGGGTAGTCAGAGAGAACGGAGCGCCAAACGCTACGGTCCCTGCCTACCTCTTTCGCCTCGTCCACAGTCATTCAAACAAATTACATCCAGATCTCGTTCATCCATCACATCTGATAATTCATTCATCTTCTGTTCCATCCCTCCTCTCACATTCCACGTAGCTATTATATTTTTCTCGTCATATATTTTGTATACATGTGTTATAATATAGTTTAATATTATGGCTATTATAATTCTTCTTTATCATTGTACTTTTGTGACAACTTTGAATATAGTTATATTGGAAAAAACCTTTTACTAATTAGGTATGTTAAAGGAACGCAAAATAAGAGGCTTTGTCGGGTCTTATATTGTGAAACTTGAAATCATTTCAACACAAGCTATTATAAATATTGATATGTACATATTATTACTATATAGATTTGAATTATTATCTTGCTTTTCATAGTAGGGTAGAACTCCGTTTACCGCTTTTCGCTCAAATTCAAGATGCTGCCTGTTAAGTAGCGGAACTCAACTCTGCGCTTTATCTTACAAGAAAATTTAAAATTGTTTTATTTCTTCTGATCCAAGACGAACCGAAACGTTTGGTTATGCCACTCAATTCTCAATATTTTTAATTCAGACGGTAAGTAAAGAACGGAGTGTCGGGACACTAGCTTCTCTTTTGCTACCCTAGCAGTTTAAAAAGAGTGAAGTTATATTACTAGCTAGCTATTTTACTAGTAATTAAGTAAACAGCCAGTTATTTATTTAACACAATCGTGTCACAAAACTTTAATGGAAAACTGCACAAATTTTCGTATAAAGCCCATACCCATAAAACCGGAGACATTAGGCGGGTATTATTTACGTACTATCATTGTCACGCACGTTGAATTGCGATTCCATTATGGAACTACACATTTACAATTTTAAACTAAAGTTTTAATACTAAAAAATGCTTAAAAATCGACTTTATTATACTAAGAATAAGGTTGGTAAAATATTTTGTTAGGGGAATGAATTTTTTTGCATAACTTCGTTTCTAATGACATTTATTAGAAGCAGTATTACATGACAATAATTAAAATCCATGCACGAACTGCTGTACCACACCGTGCCACTGTGATGGTTGAACACGTTATTGAGTTCGAATTACGGATTAAAAACATTTGAGTGCACCTTTATTTGCGATTTTAATGTCATTGTTAACTGAGATATTCCTTTGTTTTTGAGGTAATTTTAGTGAATTTGGGAAAAACAAGTGATGATAATAATGGTTCTGAGTTGAATTTCGAGTAAATTACTCAATAGACCACCAGAAGTAGGGATAATTTTGGACACTATAATATTTTTAGTCTTTGCCACACATGTCAAAGATTTAAAATAATGAATTCCTACCGCGTGAATAAGTTGATAAGTTACGCTGATACTTACGTACACAATCCATATTTAATATTTTTTAACTTTTTGCTTAATATTTTTTAGATAGATACTCGTATGTCATAATATCAATCTGAGTTTTTTTTTTATTTTTTTTACTTTAGATTTACTTTAGATTTCATAGAAGTATTTTTAAATACTTCTTTAATAAATCTAAAGTAAATTATATATTATCAGAAACTCTTTCGAACAAAAATTTAAATTGTACCACCGGGTATCTATAAAAATCAGCTGTCAAAGAAGCCAGTGGTGACGTTCCCCGATGGCCTGCCATAAACCAAAAGTGACGGCCTTAATGCGATCCTTGCTTTAATTATAAGTGAAATTTCCAAAAATTTCGACCACCCAACGCCCTGTTCTAACCCATTAACGAAACTTTTCAAAACTCGCACTTTTCAAACTGTTGTTTGTCAAACGCGGTTTGGCAGATAGAATATTTTCAAGTCAGAAGTGTTACGTTAATAATCATTATTGAAGTAGACAATTTTGCTTAGTTTGATTAAGGTGAAGTAAAGTTTTTTTTTAGGTTAAATTAATAATGTGGTGACAGGTAAGGGAAAATGTTTTTTTTTTTTGAATATTTTTAAATAGGAAATCGTATAATGTTGGAAATAATAGGTATTTTAATGAAAGTCATTGCAAATTGTTAATATTAATTTTACAATACAATAATTAGTATACCACATATATAAAAGAAAGGGAAGGAAAAAAGGAACGTAACGATTTAAGGATCGCCAGATCCAGCTTTACAGGTAACGTCTTACACTTAATTGTGTTTACAATTTGTAGATTTCCTCCAGTACAACATTACCTAAGTATATTCAGCAAGTTTCTTGGCGGCTCTTCTCAGCAGAACTGCCATCCGAGCCGGTGGTAGCTTCCGTTAGGACTGACACGACTGACATCTTTTGCTTGTAACAGCCTATTAGAATAAATATTTTATTGTTTTTAATTTTCTTACTACTAAATGTTGCAACATTTATAAGGTTTTTTCTAACATAATTTATAAATAATGAAATAACAAAAATACTTTTACTATAAATTGTTTAATTTATTGTCTCTCCGAGTCCAATACTAAGTAGGCATAATTCCACAATCAAAACTTTTATTCTACACAAAAGATGTCACAAACTTAGCGGGGAAAAAATCTTTCCTTGATTCTTTCACATCAGCAGAACTTTTTCAGCGATAACTAAAGCTGAAATAATTGTAGTACCAATATAACTTGAACTTTGTTACGATACATTACGAGTGTTAACATGACTTTCATTAAATTGGCTTTAACGGCTTTGTTTGCTGCGATAAGGACGTAATTGAGAAAGTGACTGATGAACGTAAGATTTGCATAATGATCGTTGAGTGGTGAATATGTTGGAGGAGGCAAAGCTTTTGTAATTTACATATTTGTTTTGCAATTGACTTAAGCACCCGGTGGATACCCTTATCTTAAAATGTGACTTAAAAGTGATAAGAATCTAACAAATTGCACGTTAAATGATAGAGGTAAGAAACCCAAACATTATCCATAGATAATTACAAGACATATCTTGTAATGTTTTCCTGTACATTATACTACTAACATTGAAGCAAGCAGCAGTTCTTATGTTTTGAATATATTTTAAAATTAGTCCAGACTAAAGCAGTAGAAATAGAATTCTGTGCGACCAGTCGTACAATGCCTGTTTCTAATATATATATTTTTTTAGCTTCACGCTGTATCCTGCATATAGCAGAGTAGGCAGAGGAAACCTGAAAACCTAGGTTTAAGACTCTCCATTCTCTTTCAACAATTCCGTTCCCCACTTTCCACCGGATTGAGGTATGCTTCCAATATGGTATAGGAATTCTAAAATATTTCCAATATTATAAGTGTATGTACATATTTATACAAAAATATCGCAATTTCAAGGGCAGAAGAAAGTCTGGCGTAGTGTTGCTCAATTTTATTTTGAAAATTTAGATATATACCTAGTAAGTCGGAGGATATCTAATTACTTCTTTTTATAACTACACATTTTTTCCTGTATAGTAAGGTAGCTAGGGGAACCCAAGTCTTAAGATACTCTGTTCTCCGCCTCTCAAGTTGAGACATTGCGTGTTGAGCGTCGGAACTCAACGTAATGCTTTCTGTAATGGAACAAAAAAAAAATAATTTAAATGGGGGTGGGGATCAAACCCATAAGCATTATATTAGGATTCAAATATTATCCCACTGAACCGCAATAGCCCCAAAGTCGATAAAATAATTACATTAGAACCTGACGCGAATAATAGATACATATTTTAAATATTTTTCAATAAAACTTTTAAAAAACAATAAATTGGCAAATTCGTAAGAAATTAGATACTAATATATTAGAAATAATATATATAAATAAATAAAATGTGTCCCAAACACGAGAAACAAAGGGGATCCACACGAGGCTCTCAACGTGCCGAAATGCACTATGTGGGTGACAGACATGACTAAGACAGATTATCTTACCACAACCACGTTGGGATATGGAAATGGACTTATTAATTAATATTAAATTTCATCATTTCAATTAAAATATTTTTAATTATTAAAATGACTTTTAATTCTATCATTATTACTGTAAACGCGAGAGGTTGTGGGTTCGATTCCCACTCCAGTAAATGGAATTTTTCATTTCCTGGGTTTTTTAACAAAGCAAAGCGCAGCGTTGAGTTCCGTCCCTCATCACGTATTGCCTCAATTCGGCGGAAAGTGGGGAACGGAGTCTTAGCACTAGGTTCCCTCTGCCTACCCTGCTATATGCGGGATACAGCGTGGAGCTATGTATGTATGCATTATTAAAATGTTATTTGTGCTCAACTGACAATTCCGAAGTGTCACAATTAAAGAACTGATCTGATCTTAACTGGTCAAAAAATGTAATTATAACTGTCTTTTTTATTCTTCTAATTTAGTACAAGTTAGTCGTATCGTTTTTTATTCACTTTCTCCATTTTCCACCCATGTGTCGTGTTGGGTAGGTAGGTAGAATTGTTGTGACTCAGTAGGGCAGCGTCTGATCGTCGTCCAACGTCTTAACGTGATGATTCTGGACTCCAAAAAAATATCCTTATCATCAGATACACTACTATAATGATTTGGCAATACTGTATTAATTTAATTATTTTTAAACAATTATAAAAGTATCGTAATAAAAAATCTTAAATATAAACTTAAACAAAAAGCAAGTATAAGTAAATTATTATTCTTTTTAACTTCACGCTGTATCCCGCATAAAGCGAGGTAGGCAGAGGGAACCAGAGAAGCTAGTGCTAAGACACTCCATTCTCTTTCAACATTTCCGTTCCCCACTTTCCGCCAAATTGAAGCATTGCGTGTTGAGTGGCGGAAGTCAACGCCGCGCTTTGCCTAGTTACCAAACCCATTAAGTTAAGTTAACCAGCAAATTAAGATGAGGTGCGAAAAAATAGTAATAAGCAATATTTAAATAACATCTAAAAAAATATATACGAAAACGCTACACTTAAAAATAAATACAAAAATAATATACACACACCAAAATGTATTCACAAAAGATAATTTAAAAGTGGTTCTCCATAATTTGAAGCATCTCCTCGACCGATTGCCGTCGACACGCGTGTCCTATCACACAATCTCGTCTTGGTACATACACAATGTTCACCTCATTTCAACGATTATTAAATTATAAACCTTTCTTCTATAAAATAGGGATTATTTTACGACGTCTTTTAGTATCTTGAAGTATTTATATTTTATTAATAATTTGTTCTTTGGTGGCGTTGATGGATTATGTGTAATTGGCAACTTTAGTTAGTACGGGTTCAAAGTGCTTAATAATTGCTTACATACACTGGTGTTAAAGAATAACAGGTATCGACAGATTTTACAGTTGACTGTAATGTTTGGGTAACTTATATAAAAAAAATGAAAGAAGAATAGAAAGTAAATGTTGCTTTTTGAAATGATTTTTTGTTTATATAACATTTTGTTTATCTGGTATCACGTGTTTTCGCGCATAGTATTCAGATAAAGCGTATTAAATGGTGGATCTCAACGCCGCTTTATGTCTTAAAAGAGTAGAGGGATTGAATATAATCAGTCCTCAGAGTGGAAATCAAACCCACAAAAACTGGCATTTTGCAGAAATTTGCTGTTCCACAATGAATTCTGTACCTAAGTCTTTGATAAATTTAAACAAATATCTACTACAGTTTGTATACAAAGGACCTAGTGATAAAGTATTTAACTTTCGTTAGTCCTTTCATTTAGGGATACTGCGTAACGAATAGAATCAGGCAGTTTGTCTTAACTGAATGGAACGATGAGTAAAGATACCTCGAATAAGATTTGAACTTACAACCACAGTCGGACACAGCTAAAATGCACCACGACGATATGACAATTTAACAAATATAATTTTTCAACAAAAGTATACCAAAAATATTATAACAATAAATAAAAATCCATTCAAAATTTATATTATAATTCAAACATTTGTGTACAGAACAATTTCGCTAGGAAACGAAATTATAACTATTAAAAAGCGAAACATGTTACACAAAGAGCACAAATTCAAACACATAGCAAAATTTCAAAAAGCTCACAAACCTCACAACTTGAACAAGAATGTTAAAGTCCAAGTACAAAAACGTCTCACACAAAAGCTTCGCAAAGCGAGCTTTTCTGACAAAGCACTAAAGAAAAATATCTAGGCAACAATCTTACTTCGAAAGTACGTGAAAATCCGTGCGACCAATTATTTTTTGCCCCTGGAAATTCGAGAATTACAAAATTGAAATCGTTTAGAGAGGTACCTACTTGTATTATAGAAAAAGCTGCGCGTCTTCAAAGGTGGTAACCCTTTGGGCGGGGTAGGGTGGTACGCACTGTAATATAGAAAACTTGTGTTAGCCCAGTTCCGAGTCTTTGTAACATCATTTCGGCAGCCGTTGTAGTTGAAACGATGTGACTACATCGTTGTTTTCATTAAATATAATTTTTTTGCGAAATTTTAAATATATTAAACATGTTTTTGCAATTTCTTTCTATTCATAAGCTACAGCGTGAATGAAGATGTCACTTAGGTTACCATTTTATTGTTTCACTAAAATTCTTACAGTCTATATGCTTGTACGGTATAATCAAGCTGTCGTAACCGAATGTCATTTTTAATTTCAACAGTAATAATTAAAATTTAAACAAAAAGAGAAAATCGACTTCATATAAAATGTATAAAAAGTAAAGTTATTACAAATAACTCAAAAACTACTCGTCCGATCTTCACTAAAATTTATTATATGGGACTAAATAAAAATCTCTAGCTATCATTTAAAAAAAGATATAGTGAATTGAGAATTTCATTTTTTGAAGTCGGTAAAAAGTGAACATAAATCTAAATATTTGAATTAAATATTTTTGTGTCATACAATTATGTAAGTAACTTGAAATAGTAGACCTAATTACTTTGTTACCAAATGATATATTGAAATAAATGTTCTCGTGACAACATTTAAATAATTTACATAGATATTTCACTTGCATTTAAATACCTAAAGTGGTATATAAATCAATATCAAAATTATATAAATTGTTAACGTTCAAGTTTCAACGAATATGAATAGATTTAAGCAATATAATAATGATTTTAAAAAGAAAACCAATTTCAAATAAAATGCAGAAAAAAAATGAAATTATTACGAATAACTCAAAAACTACTCATCAGATATAAATAGGACCATATGAGCAGCACTAGCTATCATATAAAAAATAACCATCAAAATTGGTTCACCCAAAAAGTTATGAGCAAACAGATATTCAAATAACAATCGAATCCTTTTTTCCCAGTCAAGTAAACACATTTTTTTCATACAAAATAATATTATAAAATGACATTATTAGAAAGTATCAAAACACATTCATCCGCGCAAACCTTTATAATTTAAGAAGAAGAAACAGGCCATAAGAAATAAATGTAAAGAAGGAGAAGAAACGTTCCGATCCCAAAAGGGTTAAAAAGGGGTGCGAAACACCCCTACCTGTATACGCCTGTTAAATTTTATATTAAACAATTTCACTTATGGTTTGTCTGTTCGTTTATATTTATTATTTTACTTTTAATGGAGAAATTATGGAAATTATTAAATTTAGAAGTTAATGCAAAAATAAAAATTGTTATTTTATAGTTATTATACAATCCTTTCTCTGGCAACATGGTAAAGCGCGGCGTTGAGTTCCGTCACCCAGCACGCAATGTCTCTATTCGACAAAAGTGGTGAACGGAAATGTTAAAGAGAACGGAGTGTTTTAACACTAGGTTCTCGAGCTCTCTCCGCCTACTCTGCTATGTGTGTGTAATAATCTTGAATCTAAAAAAAATATTATATAAAGCGACCAAAATTAGTTATACATTATTTTCACTTTAAAAAGAAATCATGAATAAATAAAACAAAATAAGGCAAAACCAAGTAAAAAAGTATAGTATATTCTTTTATCATTGTAAGGGTGACAAGCTTGTAAATGTGTTAGTGAAATTTTTGCTTACGAAATAAATCGTAAGAAGCATGTACTATTTAGAAAAGCGCCCTTTGTTTCATTAGAGGGTTAGAATTTCTCAAATGGTTTTTACGACGTATCGATTGCTTTTCGGGAACACTTAAAATTGATGATAAAATTATATAGGTATAATATTTTTATATATCAACAATTTTACATTTTGTTAGGAGTTTACAAGGCTTTACTAATTTATATTTGACTAGCTGTTACCGGCGGCTTCGTTTGCATAATCAACGGCAGTCCATATTATATAATATAGCTTAAAGTGCGTAGATATATGCGTTATTTTGAAGATTTTGAAGTATTTAGTTTTTCTAATTTTTTGACAAATAATCATGTCTGCCAAAATATATTCATTAACTTTTTTTATTAAATAGTATCTCAAGTCTTTTTTAATATCTCTAAGAATATGTGTAAAAGTTTCACGATAATCGGTTGAGTAGTTTTGGCGTGAAAGAGTAACAAATAAACTTACTATATGTCCCCACTAATATTATTCATATAATTCGAATAGTCCCCACTAATATTATTCATATTTATAATATTAGTGGGGACTATTAATTACATATATATGAAGTATATTTAGCGAACGTCTAGATAATGTTATTTCACTAAGAACGTAAAAAAATATATGACTGTGGTAAGTTTATTAACTAACGATTTAGAATTATTACTGTTATTATGACCAATTAATTACTCCTTTTTAGCATCACGCTGTATCCCACATTTAACAGGGTAGGCAGAGGGAACCTGAGAACCTAGTGTGAATACACTCCGTTCCTCACTTTCCACCGAATTAAAGTATTGCGTTCTGAGTGGCGAAACTCAACGCCGCACTTTGCTTTTTTACCAAGCCCAGGAAATGCAAATATTAAATTCTTACATTTCCTGGCGTGGGAATTGAACCCACAAGCTGTCGTGTTTACAGTCGCACGCTTGTGCCTCTGCGTCACGACAGGCGTTACTAAATTAAAAAGCTTATTATATTTTAAATCAAAGAAATAAAACAAACACACTCTGAAAGTGTGTAATAAATAAATTTTAATATGCAATAAAATAGTTTATTCTATTCAAGACCTGAAATAGTAACAGTAGTTTGAAGAAGCGTTTTTTGACATATCTAATATATAGGTATGTTATAATAATATAGATTGCGTGAAAATCTAACTAAGATTGAAAGATATATAAAAAAATATAATCAAATTTTTAGCAAAAAAGAAAACCTCGACCAATCACTAATAACTTAAAAACATCTAGTCAGATCTAGATAGATCTGGAAGTATCATCAAGATTAGTTCACCAAGTAAAAGGTACACATAAAAAATTAGTCGAATTGAAAACCTCCCCTTTTTTTAAAGTCGGTTAAAACCATTTAAAAAATCAATTTGACATGTCGTGCCAGTTTTGAATCATGAATTTGTATTTATGAGATAATGTGAATAAATAGAATATTTCATAAGTTTTTAATATTTGTTTTTCATTTAAATTTAAATTTTTAAACCTTTAACTTTAGTTTTCCCCAGTTTCCGTACCTGGGGTAGAATTTGAACTCACAACCAAACAGATACATGACATACATATAGAGAATGGGACAACGATTGTCGCTTTCGTTCTGCACAAAAATAAACCTTTCCTATGGAAACAATACACTTTAAAATTCTAAATAACTAACAAAAATATATCTACCTTAAGCTTCACTCTTCATATAATTATAATAAAAAAATAGGAAATCAGCAGCAATTAATATGGTCCAATTGCCTGACCCTGCGTCGAGATAGTATTTAAATTAAGGAATATTTCCATTGAGTCGTCCCAAGCGGCTCATTTAAATTAAGCTTTTTGAAAAAGTCTCATATCTTCTTTACCCGAGGCGCGGGTACATCAAAGAAGGGTGGGTGGCAACGGGTTAAGGTATTTTTCTTGGATGGGAGGCTTCTTGGGGGCAAAAATGCGTAGACTCACACCCGTGCGTGGGTAAATACCGACGCACACAGCGATGGTTGTATGTAAAACACTTTAAGAAGCGACGAAGAAATGCGAGAAGCTTAGCGGTTATATAGGATGTTGGGAAATAGGGACTTATTACTTTTTTATATATTTTTGTTATTTATGGTATTAATTTAAGATTTGTTTATAGAAAATTGATAGTGGAATTAGTGTTTGAAAGTAATAGGTCTAGGTTTCTTATTTTACTAGTCAGAATTCTCATAAGTGATTATTAGCATTACCATAAACAATTAATTAGTACCATTAACCATTTATTATTTCTAAATATCTGAATCCTACAAAATAATTCATATACTTTTGTAAAAGTATGAAATATAACTTAAAAATTTCATGTTAATAATATATTTTAGTAGTTTGTTTAAAAGATGAACTTAAAAATATAATCAGTAATATAATAAAGAATGTTATTTTCCGTTTTCACTACAGTTACTAGTACTAAGAAACGTAAAAAGAAGTCTTTAACAATATTTTACATAATTCAAACAGCCTGTAGGCGGGGGTAAAAGCGAAAGGGTTGAAGGCGATCGTCTCCCCGCGGGGTGTCCACCTTCTTACAACCTTTTTAAAGAGGGGGCACAGAGCAGGCGCTCGCAGACCGCTGAGATGGAGGTTTTTAACTTAGCTGTTTATTATTAATTGGCGTTAGAAATAAACATCCTGTATACGTCGACATCTCCTCTCGTATGTACATACTTGCTATGTGCGTTACTTGTTATATGCTGAAGTTCGAGGTATTGCCTTTTTGGGTTTTGTTATAGAAAATAATTGTATATAAAATAATATATATTACTGAGATTTATTATATACAAATGCTTTCAAATTTTCCAAGATTTTATGTTTAGTCCCTGTAACTAAGAGATGACGGTTCCCAAAGGAAATTGTAAACTTTTACTAATGAATATGAAGTCTCGCTCTTATTGCCAGAACCATAAATAGGGGTACATGGGAAACTACTGAATTTTATTAGTTACATACTTCTTTAATGCCTGTCGCCAATGTTGTATTAGCTCGGGGGGAATCGCCGACACAGAGTAGGGCGGGGGTGTAATTGCAAAATAAAATTAGCCGGAACGGGTACGTGCTCAATTTGCGCCACCCGCACTGATTTGTTTTCGCTGCTGAGTCTCGGTCTCGCTGCTCTGTACTTCTTAGCCTATATATTATTGATCGGATGATTGTACGCCATATTGTTTCACGATGTTTCGCTTTTAGACTCGAGAAAAGTATTTTTACAGCAGACATCTGTATACCATCTGAAGAAATATGCCTAAGAATTTATTATAATCGTATTCCATTTACGCTCCGCAATCACTCCACGGAGCGATCCCAAACTTTAACTTTATATCAATACTGCGAGGTTTAACTTTCAAAGCAATAGTGCCAAAACTCTAAAATATCCTCTTTGTTATCTTTACTGAGATACTTTTTATTGAAAATCTATTTTCAAAAATACAAAACTGCTCTGAAACAAACAATATTCTCAGTATGAACAGATTTCACTAGTTAGTTGACAGGAATAAGCGATAGTCCCTCGAGCGACGAAAAAAATCCGTCGCGATTCCGTCCGCGGGATGTTGAAAAAGTCGAAAGTTTCAGGGCCGGTCTGCGGAGTCAATGGCTTTTTTATTTTCGTTTTCTTTCTTTTCCGGTTGAACTTTTCCCAAGTTTTATTTTGAGGAAGTTCCACGAGTGTCAGTTTGGCGTTCGCCCCGCAATTTTACGCGGTTCGCGCCGATAATTGCGGCCGCAGGTGGGAATTTTTTTATTTTGTTCGCCACTTTAGTGTTTAATTTGTGGGAATATTAGTATTTGGTGGGAGTTAGAGCATGTTACGTTCTACGTACGTACATAAGGGATCCACCTACCGACACGAGCACGTGTGCGATACGAGCACCCGCCTACCGCGGCGTACGCCCACCCAGTATGTGCTGCACATATGTGCCCCAGTTCGGGGACAGTGGTACACGCGTCACACATGGGCGTGCGTGCCCACTGCGCATGTCGGGGCGTGGCCTCCCCGCCGTAAACGTTCACGTCACGTTACGCTTCTGTGTGCGCCAACGTGACAGCTATTTATTCAGCCGGCGACTAACGATAAATGAGTTATAATTTATTTTTACTTGAAAAAGGAAGGGTAAGGGAGGCAGCCTTGTAATTAATGGCGAAATTGGCTATTCCGAGTATTCTGAAGTTGGTAATGAGGTGAGATTGAGATTAAAACCCGGGTAGATGAGCTCGTGAAGGATTAAGCGTGGAAAAATGGAGGCGCATAGGCCGGAGCCCGCTTCTGATACATTATGTATGATTTCCTTTTTCACCAGAGTTTAGCTTTGTATTAAGTCGGTCCTCCAAGATTTATCATAATCTTAGAATATATTTCAGTATATTTTTGTTAAGTTTGTCTGAGTGGAAGTCACTAGACACAAGTAAGCGACTATGTTAATACGCAAGTAAGTGACTATGGGTAAATAATTCGCTTTAGTGGAAAGTTGTCAGTAGCGTACAATCTTTTAACATTCATGATTTCGATGGATATATTACTGAAATAAAATAGATACCTAATATTGAATATACGATGATAATTATAATTTATTTTATATTTCTTGTCATTTCTCATTACATTATACCGAAAGTTTCACTGAATCACATCATATCATAATTAAACTTAAATGAAAAATTCGTTAAGGTGGCGCAATTGAGACATAATCTAACTGTAGTTGTAGGTTCTAATGCCGAATGAGTAAATATTTTTCTGGTTGACCGGTCTGGTTTGATAACCAGTGGCGTTAAACTCCGAAAACAAACACGTAACACCGCTTAGATTACCAGAAAATAAGAAGCATAATATTATTTCATTATATTATACGTATATATTGAAAAATATTCATAAGAATAAAAAATATTAAGTTCTAAACATACAAGCTGATAATAAAATTCATGCCTCATCGACCTTATATGAGGAAAAATTTGAAAATTATGCAAGAATTAGAACATGTACCTAGGTTGACAAATAATCGCGTCATGGAACGACCGTTAAGTACCATCCGAGACGCGTGCGGAATTCGGCGAGTGGCCTCAATGACACGCAGACCGCGTTCCCCATTATACCCTATAATGTACTTAGTCTACATATAAGATGTATCTAGCAGTATTTTAACTACTATTTTATTAGATAGTATATAACTTTTATTATTAGGCACGTCGTGGCGCAGAGGCACAAGCGTGTCACTATAAGCGCGACAAGTTGTGGGTTCGATTTCCACGCCAGGACAGGGATATATTAAATAGTATTTAGTATTATTTCCTCGTTCTGGATAGGAAAGGCAAAGCGCGGCGTTGAGATCCGCCATTTGGCAATGCCTCAATTCGGCGGAAAGTGGGTAATGGAAATGTTAAGAGAACGGAGTGTCTTAACACTAGGTTCTCTCTAGTTCCTTTTGCCTACCCTGCTATGCGGGATACATTCCATATTATTTAAAATCGGATTTTTTTCTTATAATTTTAATTACAGGCTATATATACCTATGGAAGCCCACGCTGCGTTTTCACTAGATTACGCCTGACCTGTGAAATGAAAATATAAGTGAGTCTTTGTTTCATATATGTTACATTTATTTTTCAACTCAGTGAGGTATAAAGTTTTTAAAATATTTTTTATTACGTTTATACGTATGGTACTCGGTACAGCTTGAATTTTTTTACACTGTTAAAAGAGTGTTATGTTTTTCATGCGTATCATGTATGTTTGTAATATTCCTTATTACCTCATATATCCCAAATCCCTGGGCAGATTTATATAATTAAGGTGACGTTAGATAGTTATTTGACTTTGACTTTGACTTTGACATTCTTAATTCAATATGACGCCCTCTAAAGGTAATTACGTCATGAATAAAAACAAAAAAAATCGTTGATGGGTACCGTGTGGGGTAACAAATGAAAGGACTTAATTAGCACATTTCAAATATATAACACATAGCTTTTATAGTCTACTTTATTTGTATTTGCTTCCTAAATTTGAGAAATTGGTTCAGTCAGGGTTTTTGTTCTTTATAATTATGTGTTATTAAAATGATTAATTTAATGGAGTGAAAAGAAAAATATTAGAATAATAGTCATGAAATTCTTTTCTACACTTCTTAGTGAAGCTAAGGTGACAATATAATGTCAAGAGACTCCTTTACTTTCCGCTTGAATGTGAGACATTGCGTGTTGAGTGGCGGTGCACAACGCCGCGTTTTATCTTGCCAGAACGGGGGAAATGAGGATCATCATTCCACGACTCAGGGGAATGATTATATAAACAAATTCGCAATCATCGTCTTTACAGTCAAATGCAATCCGAATATGCCATGGTGGTCTCTATACTACTAGTTATATTTCTCCCATATCCATAGGAAATGTAAAGTAAAAATTAATATAAAATTTAAGTTTTTATTGGTAGTTAAAATGGTTAAAATTGTTAATTGTAATTTTTAACAAATGCTGGCAATTAAAAAGAGTGGCCATGAGTTTCTTTGCCTGTATCTTCTCATGAGCTCAACCATTTGAACGGGCTTTTTTAAAGTCAAAATTGCACATTTTTTTTGGTTATTTTGTTTTGCATTTTTTTTTCTACTTTTATGACATGTCCAAGTAAATGTTAAGCATTTTTATGGAATAAAGATATTTTGACTTTGACTTTGACTTTGACAGTACAACACTAGAAATTAGCTTTATTAATCGAATTACTATTAATTTAATAATTAAGATATTAACTAACAAATTATTCGGCGGAAAGTGGGGAACGGCATTGTTGAAAGAGAACACTAGGTTCTCTGGTTCCCTCTGCCTACCCTGCTATATGCGGGATACAGCGTGAAGTTAAAAAAAAAAGAAGTACTAAAAATAAGAAAACCGACCCCAAATAAAATGCATTAGAATGTAAAATTATTACGAATTATTTAAAAACTACTTGTCATATCTTAACTTATTTTTTTTTTAGCTTCACGCTGTATCCCGCATATAGCAGAGTAGGCAGAGGGAACCTAGTCGAGTGTCAAGACACTCCGATCCCCACTATCCGCCGAATTGAGGCATTGCGTGCTAAGTGGCGACATTAGAAGCACTAGCAATTATAACAAAATTATGCAGTAACATATATATACATACATAGCTTCACGCTGAATCCCGCATATAGCAGGCTAGGCAGAGAGAACTTGAGAACCTAGTGTTAAGACACTCCGTTCTCTATTATTATTTTTTACATATATAAAAAATAGAGTTTAATTAAGAACCTCCCCCTTTATTGAAAGTTGGTAAAAAGTTGATTAAATCAAAGAATAAATAAGTAAATTATGCAAGTATTCGAGCACGCGTGTTGACAAATGGTAGCACAGCAGGATAGGTGACCATTAAGCGAAGTCAAAGCGGCGCGTTTGGAATTCAGGTAGGCCTTGTGATAAACAACTGCGCTCGTAAATTCACTGAGTAACATATTTGTTTTATTATCTAGTGGTACTATCTCATATATCTTTGTAGTCGATTTTTAGATATAGCTAAATATTTTTTTGTATTTATTTTCATTTAGCTGCTCTAGTAAGATAATGCGGCGTTGAGTTCTGCCACTTCAATACGTAATATCTCGATTTCCAGCGGAGAGTGGAGAACGGTTTGTCATGTTATTAGGTTGTCACGGACTATCTTGCTGTGAGCGCAAAAGCATGATGCGGATTTTTGTATTTAGAAAATTTTAAAAAAATAATTATGGTGGGACTCGAATCTGCACCTCGTAGACATATTCCAGACGCTCTAGACAATTAAGCCATGCATTTATTATCGAGGTATGTCGAAATTCTAATACAAGTGTCATTTATATACGTAAATTTTATGTTTCTCAATATTTTTCTTTCCTTTTATAACAATTTCTTTAAGTGGATAATTCGAGACCACTGCGCTTATAGCATATATATATTTATATATATATATATATATATATATATATATATATATATATATATATGCCTAGCAAGTACATAATAATAAGGTATAAAATAAGTAATTTTATTCCAACTACACGATAATAATATTGATAAATTCATAGTCAATAATACATGTCAGATTTTCCGCACAGCTGAGTAGTGGATTGCTGCGTTTTTTATAACCAAATAATTGAAATAAAAAAAATGTTTAAATTGAATCATTGCCTTGAACGGGAATCGAACTAGCAACTATCAACACAATAAAACAGTGTCAATGACAAATCTATTTTTTATAAATATGTTTCCAATAAATACATAGAAGTACTCCATTCATCACCGCGATGACTATCTCTTATCCTGTTACCTGTTACAGTTCGTATTATGGGCATTATTTTAATAGGCCGCTATACAGTGGTTTGTCTTTATGCAATCTACGAGAATAAGATATTCCTTAAGCAAACTGTTATTTGAATACCTTGCTTTTCACACTAATTGACATGTTATTGAAAATAGATATGCCTAACGTTGCTGAAAGTCACTGTTGGTGACGTGGTTGGCAAGTACGTAGATGTCGTAGGTTCAAATTTCTTACGTATTTTTTTTCTTTATCCTGAATGCGAGACATTGCACGCCATTCTACATACATACATAGCTTCACGCTATATCCCGCATATAGCAGGGTAGGTAGGTAGGCCGGGTAGGGTAGGGCAGGGTAGACCCTGCTATAGTGTTAAGACACTCCGTTCCCCACTTTCTGCCAAATTGAGGAATAGCGTGCTGAGTGGCGGAACTTAACGCCGCACTTTGCCTTGTTACCAAACCCAAGAAATTAAAAATTCAAATGAAAAATTCCATTTCCTGGAAAGGGAGTCGAACCCACAAGCTATCGCGTTTACAGTCGCACGCTTGTGCCTCTGCGTCACGACAAGCGTTAAATTCTCTTTAGTGCATTTTATATGAAATCGGTGTTCTTTTTTGTTAAATTTCGAATTATGTGTAAATACTGCCAATTTAGTCTTACTTGGCTTTATTCAAAATATTGCTTTGTTTTGTATAAGAAATTATTCTTGTTGCGTGTTTTAAAAAGGGGATAAGATGTGGGTAAGACAGGTGGATAAGGAACACCAAAGCTTCTATTGTTTATTTGAAATATGCCAAATACATACGTAAACATAAAAAAGTGAATATAATTTAGGGAAAAAACTAAATATAGTATAAAAAATAAAAAACAATAATTTATTTTTAGAAAATGGAAAATAATTCAATAATTGAGACTGTAACAAATAAAGAAAGCCGACTTTAAATAAAATTACGAATAACACAAAACCTATTCGCCATATCATAACTAAATTAAAAAGGAACTATGTCAGAAGCACTACCTATCATATAAAAGAAGAATCATAGAAATTGGTTCACTAATAAAAAGTTATACGTTGACCTACAAATGCTTTATTCCTAATAATCTCCTTTTAGAGGCTCGAACTAACAGTACCTATATGAAATAGCATCAACCTGCGTAACTGGTGTGGATGTTACTTTTAGTATTCCGCAAATTCGTTTTCGTGGATTAAAATAAAAATAAAATACTTTTATTGACCATTTTGTCATTTGTAGATTTTTTTTTGTCTTTTTTTAGCTTCACGCGGTATCCCGCATAACACGGTAGGCAGAGGGCACCAGAAAACTTAGTGTCAAGATACTCCATTCTCTTTTAACATTTCCGTTACCTACTTCCAGTCGAATTGAGGCATTGCGTGCTGAGTAAAAACAAATATTATTTATAAATATTTCGACATTTTTGGATTACCAAATTAATATATTATATAAAGGATACATAGCTTAAGGTCCCATTTTTTCCACTAAAAGAAGATCATGTCATTCTCGAAATTCCTTTGGTACACTTCGCTCCCTTACACTGTCCGCGGTGCCAACATACCAGCATTTCTGCTTTCTATAGCCCGTAGTTTTCTATAGGTATAACATTTTTTTTAAATCATTTAAAATCTAGATAACGTCGTGGTGTAGTTAGACAGCGTCTAACTGTAAACGCGATTGGCGAACGGAGAGCCTAGACACTAGGTTTTATGAATATCCTGCTATGCCCGAAACAACGTGATGCCGTTTTTTTATTTAAAGTCTAAACAGAGTTTTGGTCTCTTTCTTATAAATGTAATAGTATTTTTTTATTGATTACGGATAGCAAACGAGCAGAAGGACCATCTGATAGTAAGTGGTTACCTTCGCCCATGCACATCTACAATACCAGAGATGTTATAGATGCGTTGCCAACTTAGAGGATACAGATGGAAGGGGAGGACAATGTAGTAGCCCGTTATTGGAACCACCACATTTTGGGCCAAGGATGAGTGGGAAATGGAATACCTGGCTTACATGCCATGGAATCGAAACACATCATAAGATATTTGGCGGATTCGTCTTTGACATGATAGTGGTCGCGAGCCAGACGGAAGACGAAACTCCTACTACCAAACTACTGGGATATCCGCCTCTTACGGGACGCTACTCAGTGGCGGAGGGGAATTGTATTCTAACCCCGTCCCCTCACAGGGAAGAATATATATTTTTTCATACTTTTAATACAAAATACATTTTAGAAACTAAAGTTTCACTTAGTACTTCTAAATATGTAGGAATGTTAGGTTAGTGTAAAGAAAGTCGTATCTAGGTCAAGCATGGCCATACATTCTGTTAGCGCCATGTTGGCTCTGCATTAACATGTAACGGAAAGCTAACACAGTCTAACTTGAAACTTGTAAAATTTACCTATTCTCAGAATATAATAAATGTATGTTGAAATACTATTAGTACTAGTAATATCATATTATATTTAATATCTATATTTATACGTTTATTGGTTGGTTGGTTGGTATATTTTTGATTTATTTTTACTTCCCGTTCTAAGTGAATAAGTTTTTATTTTTTTTTTTTTTTTTTATTGACAACGGACGGCAAACGAGCAGAAGGACCACCTGATGGTAAGTGGTTACCTTCGCCCATAGACATCTACAACACCAGAGATGTTGTAGATGCGTTGCCAACCTAGAGAATACTGTTGGTAGGGGGGACAATGTAGTAGTCCACTATCAGAACCACCACATTTTGGGGAAAGGATGGGTGGGAAAGGGGAAAATCTGGCTTACATGCCATCGAACCGGAACACATCATTAGATATTTGGCGCTTCGTCTTTGACATGATAGTGGTTGCGAGCCAGTCGGAGGACGAACCTCCTACCACCTAACAGTGCCGATAGGTTCCGCTACTCTTCACGAAATATCAATCTAAATTTCATAACTATTATATGTCGCCTATTCTAATGAGTATTTTTTTTAAAATTAATACAAAAACAGGCATGTAGGTATTTTCATTATTTTTTGCGAGCAAACGCAACAGTCGAACCATAACTTTTTTACTGAAGTGTCAAAGACATGTGTTATGTGTGTAGTGTGTGTCATATTTACTTTACTGATTTGATGTATTTCTAATGCATTAATATGAAAAACATTGGCAAAAACAATTTTGCGACGGCGAAGTACAGAAAATACTTCTCTCTCGCAAAATGTCAAGCTCCTCCATCCGCATAGTTTTCAAAAACGCGCCGGTAGTATTTTTTTCACGTATTAATATATATATATAGTCGCGCGTGCGACTGTAAAGGCGACAGGTTGTGGGTTCGATTCCCATTCCAGGAAATGGAATTTTTCATTTCCTGGGTTTGGTAACAAGGCAAAGCACGGCGTTGAGTTCCGCCACTCAGCACGCAATGCGGAATTGCAGATTCGGCGGAAAGTGGGGAACGGAGTGTCTTAAAACTAGGTTCTCTCTACCTACCCTGCTTTATGCGGGATACAGCGTGAAGCTATGTATGTATGTATGAATAAATGAATTAAAAAAAAATCTATATTATAACAAATGTTTTTTCTAAACACTGTACTATTCATGAGACCTGATTTCTAAAAATAACGTATAAACAGGTAAAGCACAGTGCGTGGGCAGCACTGTATAGTACTTATGATACTGAGAATTACTTCCTTCGGGACGTATAATCCTATACAAAAGTAGTTATTTCATAATATTTAAACGTGTTTTTCATATTTACAAAGTTAATTAAGATATTTTTTGCAGGTTCAGGCTTTTTCCCGCATAGTTGTATTGTCAGAAAATAACTAGTGCCAAGACACTTCGTTTCCACTATTCGCCCAATACATCGTTGTTTCCTTTTTTTATATATATTTTATAGCAGGGTAGGTAGAGGGAACCTGAGAACCTAATGTTAAGACACTCCGTTCTCTCACAACAATTCCATTCCCCACTTTCCGCCAAATTGAGGCATTGCGTGTTGAGTGGCGGAACTCAACGCCGCGCTTTGCCTTGTTATCAAACCCAGGAAATGAAAATACTAACATTTCCTGGAGTGGGAATCGAACCCACAACCTGTCGTGTTTACAGTTGCACGCTTGTGCCTCTGCGCCACGACAGGCGGTCAATACATAATATGTTGAGAAAAATCAATGCCGCGTTTTGTCTTATCAGAGCGGAGGATTCAAAATAATTTTAATATAACTATTTCCCCATTTTAACGCCTGTCGTGGCGCTGAGGCATAAGGGTGCGACTATAAACGTGTCAGGTTGTGGGTTCGATTCCCACTCCAGGAAATGTAAGAATTTAGTATTTTCATTTCCTGGGCTTGGTAACAAGACAAATTGCGGCGTTGAGTTCCACCCCGCAGCACGCAATGCCTTAAATCGGCGGTAAGTGGGGAACGGAGTGTCTTAACAATACGTGCTCAGGTTCTGCTATATGCGGGATACAGATTTTTATTACTATAACTTGGGTTATATGACTACGTAGATAGTTCATCGACTGATATGGTATACAACCCACATTTTTGTTTCCAATTTTGATTAAATTTTACCAAGAAAGGTATCTGCAACATATATGACAACCAGGGGTGAGTGTCTGGACACTAGGTACTCTCTGACAACTCTGCTATGGAAAAAGCATGAAGCTGTTATTTACAATTTTATGTAAACATCTAAGCCTCAATGCGTAAGCATTAGTCCAACATTTACTTAAGTGAGAACTGTTGCCTCCTGGCCATTATTGGATGCAATGCAATGGTTATTTTGCACACACTGGAATACTTAGTCATTATATAATTTTATCGAAGCGAGAATACCTCTTTTATGTACTAGCTTTATTATGAAAAGAATATAGTGTTAATTCCAAAGTGCATATTATGGATAAAGGGTTCTTACTTCTTTGTTTTTACTATATTTAAAAACAGCCCATCTTAGCACAGTGGTACAGCGTATAAGCATGATTGGTTGTGAGTTAGATTCCCATTTGGGAAATGATTGATGTTAACGCTTCTCGAGGCGCAGAGGCACAAGCGTGCGACTGTAAACGCGACAGGTTGTGGGTTCCGTTTCCCACTTCAGGTAATGTAAAATTTAGTATTTTCATTTCTTGGGCTTGGTAACAAAGCAAAGCGCGGCATTGAGTTTCGCCACTCAACACGCAATGCCTCAATTTGGCGGAAAGTGGGGAACGGAAATGTTGAAAGAGAATGGAGTGTCTTTACACTAGGTTCTCTGGTTCCCTCTGCCTACCCCGCCACATGCGGGATACAGCGTGAAGTTTAAAAAAAAAATTGATGTTGATATTTAATTTATTTTTATCTGCTGTTTTGATTTAATCGAAGTAGTGAACAGAGTAATGACACTTGGTTCTTTTTGACTACCCTGTCATATAGGAAGAAGTATTAAGTTACAAAAAAATCTTTTCTAAGGCCAAGGTTTTCTAGTAACACAAGTCGTGGCGTTGAGTTCCAACCAAAATGTGTCTTAAATGGTTAAAAATGGAGAACAGAGTGTCTCATTATCTCTGTTACACACAGATATTAAAAATTAAAAATATAATTATAACCAATACAGTATCTTTCTGGTAGATACGCTCTGGTAAGAAGGCAAAGCGCGGCGTTGAGTTCCGCCACGCCACTCAATTCGGCGGAAAGTGGGACGGAAATGTTAAAAGAGAACGGAGTGTCTTATCACTCGGTTTTCTAGTTCCCGCTGCCTAGCCTGCTGTATGCTGGACATCGAATGAATTTTAACAAAAAAAAAGCAAATACAACTATTCTTTCATTTTCTTTACTTCACAAATGACGTAAACCCACAAACCGTAACACAAACCACAATATTTCTAACAAAAATATTCTTAAACATAATTAATGTCTACAGTCATATCGTACAACACATATATCGTAGATAATCATATTATAACAAAGGAGTTTTAAAGACGCTATCAATATGATCTAAATCTAGCGACACGGTCCATAAGAGAATGGCCATTTAATAAGTAAGATTTATTCGTGTCGCACCGTGCATGAGTTATCTTACCGTGACTGATCGCCGTTTAAACTAAAAACACGAAGACACACGGAAGTAAAAAAAACATCGATTTATAATTCATCCGAGCGTAGGACGCAACTAAAAATTAACTTGGGACGTAACTACCGGTCTCTCGTATAAAAATCTCACCGAGTAATAGTTGAGATTAAGAGCGGTTGCCTCGGGAGCCACATAGAATGGATACTTATTAGAATTTATACTAGCAAAGAGCATCTACTTACTAGAGCACGTTTGATGTAGCGCCCGTTTTTTAGAACACCAGAGACTATCATCGCTTTTATTGGAAGAAATATTGTGGATCATGACATATACACTGAGCTTGTTAGTTTACGCTGGAGGCAGGTGGTATAGGATAATTTCACTAGTAATTCGCCTGTCGACGAGATATCAGCCGCTGGTGACGCGTCGTAATGGCCGGCAAGCAATAGTTATTCAAGGCTGTTCGGTAGCGATAGGCGAGTATCGCTGGGCGGGGTAGGGTAGTTCGTGTATTGCGAAAGATGCCTGAGAATTTTCGAGTGGGGCTCGATACCAAAGTTGCCAATTGGTCCACTCTGTGACACTGATATATGCTAGTATTAGATTAGCGAATTATTAATGTATCAATATATAGTAATTTATAAGTTATTTTGTTCTTGTAATTGAAGTATTTATATCGACGTAGAGTCAATGTGATATATTTATGTATTTATTTGGAATTTCCGAACTTAAATGGTTAATTAAGAAATGGGCAAGTAGGCTGCCTAGAGAATAGTGTGACCTACTTAGTGTCAGTATTTACACGACTAAAATCAACAGCTGCAGACAGCCACGACACCGGCAGCTCTCGTGTAATGCAAAATGTAACTGCTTTAGTTAAGGCGAATATCGTTGCAATTCGTGCTTTTTAAAAAGTATTTTTAACAATTTAATAATAACCACTATATGTGATTTCAAAATATTTTTTTTTACATATTATATTTAATTATAATTCTTGTTATTTCTTTTTTTTTTTTTTTTTTTTTTTATTGATAACGGACGGCAAACGGCAGAAGGACCACCTGATGGTAGTGGTTACCTTCGCCATAGACATCTACAACTCCAGAGATGTTGTAGATGCGTTTATACCTAGAGGATACTGATGGAAGGGGGGACAATGTAGTAGTCCACCTCAGAACCACCACATTTTGGGAAGGATGGGTGGGAAAGGGGAAAATCTGGCTTACATGCCATCGAACCGGAACATCATTAGATATTTGGCGGTTCGTCTTTGACATGATAGTGGTGCGAGCCAGTCGGAGGGAGACAGACCTCCTACCACCACCTAACATGAACCTCCTACCACCTAACAGTGTTAGGTGGTAGTTAAGTATGTATATAAAAGTATAATATTTATAAGTAATTTCAAAATATAGTTGTTTCTTTTATATTTAGCCTGTTGTTATTTGTCTACTTTATTGTTTATCATATCGCTCCACCGGAACAACAACGACGTAACTGCAAAATTAACTTAGAATGAAATGAAATTTGATACTCTCTAATTCCTTGTAATATATACCCATATGTAGTACATGCTTTGGTCTCAATGCCAAAGTTGTTCGTATTCAAGGATTATTGTATGAAAAAGTTAATACATTTTGTGCCTCATGAAGAACTTCAAAATAAGTAGTTACATCATGGTTGCTCCGGAGCAGCGATATGCTAAAAATATAACAGGTACTTTTGTATATAATTCTAATCATTAATCTAGATTTTTTAAAAATCAATTTTCAATAACGAACGCAACGGTTTTATTAAAAAAAAAAAAAAAAACAAAATTATAACAACAAAAAATCCAATAAATAGGCAGAGGGAACCTAGTGTTAAGACACTCCGTATATAATATCACTCAATTCTTTCTATTTCTTTTGTAGAAAGGAGAAAACAGAAAAAATCAAATGAATTCTAAACCGTCGCCTTAACATGACCTAGTACACTACACTCATTACCGTTCTCATTATGTTAGACGTTACATATTCTATACTCATTCGTAACTCAAGTATTGGACTTTCGCTGATTGCCTCATTTTATTATTATATCTATGTGTTTTTTTTATACAGAGACATATTTAAAACCGTTATGATTTGTGTAATAATGATATGTAATTCATTTTTTTTAACTTCACGCTGTAACCCGCATATAGCAGGGTAGGCAGAGGGAACCAGAGAGGGTGTTAAGACACTCCATTCTCTTTCAACAATTCCGTTCCCCACTTTCCGCTGAATTGAGGCATTGCGTGTTGAGTGGCGGAACTCAACGCCGCGCTTTGCCTTGCTACCAAACCCAAGAAATGAAAATACTAAGTTTTACATTTCCTGAAGTGGGAATCGAACCCACAACCTGTCGCGTTTACAGTCGACGACAGGCGTTAAATTTAGTATGTGTAATTATATATTGAATAAGTGGTATTGATAAGGGAATAATTTTAATAGATTCTATTTAGCTCTACTCGTTTTTAAATGATATAAATTAAATAATTTCTGTAATATTTGAAGGAAGTATATATTTATATAGATAATGCCAATACAATGCCGAGTATAATCAAGATTATTGGATTTTTGTTACTATTCTTTTAAGAAACGAAAATTCAAGATAATTTTTCAAACAAGGTATATATTATGTACATGATATATTATTTTAATATAATCTTTATCTGTTTTTTGAAAAAAATATTGAACCGTCAAAGACACATCTATCTAATTTCATAGATTCAGAAAGCAGTTAAGGCTGAGAAAAACTGCCAACTTTAACAGTTGCCTATAATATCATTGTCAACTTTCAAATATTCTTAAATAATTTTCGAGATGGTTGTTTACTGGAATTTTAAAATATATCAAATAATCTCGCTATCCTGGATCTTTCTGACAAGAACATAAAAATTCATAAAAATATTGTTATTGGATCTGAACGCAGGTGTAAATTTTTTAGCAAATTAAGCAGCCAAAAGTGGATCCAAATAGCGTTTTTACACAGATTGATTGATAGATAAGTTCAAGGTGTCGCTAATAAAAGGATTACTATATGGTAATCCTCTCATAATGATCTTTTTAGGACCATATGACCCACCCGGTCTAAAGGGACCGGCAAGCTGACAAATTCTGGCTTAATAAATAAGCATGCAGTTGTTTAAAATTGAAGAATCAAGACATTTATCAATATTTTCTCTCTGTCATCTAAAAAATCCTAAACACGTATAAAATAAATAAAAAACAAGCCACAGAATATAAAAATGAATTAAACAGTTAAGAATTAAAATACAGTATACACAGCAAAACGATTATAATAATCGATTCCGTTCAGGATGTTCTCGATACATGCAATTATAAAACACACGTTTATTAGAGCAATTTCCTTAAAACCTGATTGCGTAGACACAATGACATATTGACAGCGTTAGACCAGTCCACCGTTAACTACTCTTACTCGTGGTAGCTACATGGGAACTATAATACTATTTAAATTTTACTTATTAAGTCGCCTGTCGTGGCGCAGAGGCACAAGCGTGCGACTGTAAACGCGACAGGTTGTGGGTACGATTCCCACTCCAGGAAATGTAAAATTTAGTATTTTCATTTCTTGGGTTTGGTAACAAGGCTAAACGCGGCGTTGAGTTCCGCCACTCAGCACTCAATGCCTCAATCTGGCGGAAAGTGGGGAACGAAATTGTTGAAAGAGAACGGAGTGTCTTAATACTAGGTTCTCAGGTTCCCTTTGCCTAGCCTGCTATGTGCGGGATACAGCGTAAAGTTAAAAAAAGAAAAAAGAAAATTTTTTTTTTCTTGTATGGTATGGTCATCGCAGCGCAGTGAAATAGCGTCTGACTGTAAGCGTTTGTTTGTTGGTTGGTTTGTTCATATTCGGGGTAATGTTTATATTTAATTTTTTTTTATTATTCCGCTCTGGTAACATAAAGCGCGTTGTTGAACTCCGCTATTCAAGCAAAAAGTAGAACTCGGAAGCTGCAAAATAATATTTTTTCCGTGGTCTGGTGTGGCCAGACATGGGATTGAGTTTTACCATCAACTACAATATCTTTAAATTATTGAAAAATAGAGATCGGAATAAACTCACGCAGATATTAACATTCGGCGGAAGAGGGCTCTTTTTCACTGTATTTGCCTGTCTGAAAAGATTCTTCTATTGATACCTTTGATATATATGACGATAAATATAGTGGGGAACGGAGTGTTTTAACACTAGGTTCCCTCTGCCTACCCTGCTGAATGCGGAATACAGTGTGAAGTTATGTATGTATGTATGTAGATATTAACATTGGATTTTCTCTTCTCACCACTGAAATGTTACTTAAATTTCGTATTTGAAGCTAAAAAAGTTGTATAACATCATTTTGTATTTTTTAATTTGTTATGCATCCAACACATAGTTTGACTGGAACAGGTTTTCTAGAGATAAGTTAGTTATCGATGAACAATTTCACCATGTATTTTCCGGCACTCAGCAAACAATTCGGCGGAAAGTTAGGAAAAGAAATCTTAATAGAACGGAGTGTCTCAAACACTAGGTTTCTTAGGTTCCCTCTATCTAGGAGCGGCAGGAGCGGGACACAGCGAGAAGTTTTGTAATCTTTAAGTGCAATAAGGATATTGTAAGAAATATTTATAAACAAGTGTACGCTCTCCTTTATAATTCAGGTTTGATGGAATATGTCATCGTCAATGCCTTGGGCAGCAATTATCGAGGCTCCAATGATTTGCTACCCCTGATCACTGGCCTTGGGCCGCCCATAAACATTGAAAGAGCAAACATGACTATGAAGTGGGTAAACACTGATAAGTTTAGAAGCATAGTACGGTTCTTTCTGGAAATATCAGTTTTCGTATATTTTGTATTGTCTTTAATAAAAAACCAATTATGGAAATCGATTTATGTTGCCATAAATAAAATAGTTATGTCAAAACTTATTTTTTTTTTAACTTCACGCTGTATCCCGCATATAGCAGGGTAGGCAGAGGGAACCAGAGAACCTAGTGTTAAGACACTCCATTCTCTTTCAACAATTCCGTTCCCCACTTTCCGCCGAATTGAGGCATTGCGTGTTGAGTGGCGGAACTCAACGCCGCTTAAAAATTTACTTGTATTTATTTGAAAATACAGGTCACAAGGCATGTTAAATTTTTTTATGAATCGTCTACTTAGCGTTGTTATAATATTTCAGAAGGATATATTATTCAGTATAATATCTATATTATTTAGTGGTTAGTGCACATAATACAGTCCATTCTGCAATATTAATGACCCTTCGTTAGAACGGTCACTGTGTAAAATCATTTGAAATCTCGTCTTATATTATTTTTCATTAAAAATAAGCTTATGAAAAAAAAATCTATATATATATATATATAAGTATATATATATAAGTCTTAAGATTAATATAAATTTTAAATAATGCCTAGTTATTATTTGAAAATCAAATATTTTTCGCACAACATGGCATAAATATGTAATCATTACCTCCAGTGGGATTCAAATCCGCTACCATTACATGAAGGGACTTTCATTAATTAACAACACGTTTAAACATTTCCTAAGGAAAATTACGTAACCATCAACAATTTACATCAATACTGTAAATATAATATTAATTTAGTGCCCACGTAATTACGTATGACTTCTGTGTTCCGCATGATACATGAATGTACGCCGTCATTATCGCATAAATCAGCGCCGATATCGATTCGAGCGTAATTGCAGATACATCGATGTATCGATCGTATCCCGCTAAATTAAAGTTGCCACCGATATAATTTTGCTTGATGTGTGTGACGTTTAATAAATTGTACAGCACTAGCTTCTTGGTCTAGGATGTGGCTGTAGTGCTAATTTAAATATTTTTTTTTAGTTTCACGCTGTATCCCGCACATAGCAAGGTATGCAGAGGGAACCAGATTACCTAGTGTTAAGACACTCCGTTCTCTTTTAACATTTCCGTTTCCTATTTTTCGCGTAAAGAGATGGAATATTAATAATAAATAATGCCATTTTTGGAATATATTAATATATATTTCTTTTAAGTTAAAAGGCTATTGTGGCGCAGTGGGACTGTCTAGCTGTATACACGATTGGTTGTGGGTTCGAACCACATTCGAAAGAATTGTTATAACTTAAATTATGTGTATATCGCTCCTGTAAGAGCAAAGCGCAGTGTTGAGTTCCGCTACCACATGCACACTGTCTCAATTTTCAGCGGAGAGAGGAGAACGGATTGTTTTCACTAGCTTTATGACTGTGGGTAATAACCGTGAAGCTGCAAAAAAAGTTGACGCCATCTTAGTATAGAAGACAAATGATTAAGTTAATGTCATAGTTTTGACTTCAAATCCCAATTGTGGTTTTTAATTATCGGGAAAATGAACGCACAAAAAAAAATTATAAAACATTTTTTTTATTCTTTAAGATATAATAAATATGATGTATTTTTTAGAGTATCGTTCATATTTTAAATAATAATTAAAAAAAATTATATACAATAAATTTTAATAATAAACTAGTTGTTTTTTAATACATATTACTCTCAAAATAGTCCATGTAGCCACTATTTTGTCATAGTGTAAGGAGAGGATAGTTAAGGTTGAACGAATATCATATATAAATACTGAAGCAATATTAGAATAAGAACTTACTTATAATAATAGTTTAAAATGAAGTAAAGAACATCCTAAGAAAAAATACTTACTGAATGCTCAAGTTTTAAATATACCTAATTTTCATATAAAAACATTAATAATTAACGCCTGTCGTGGCGCAGAGGCACAAGCGTGCGACTGTGAACACGACAAGTTGTGGGTTCGATTCCCACTCCAGGAAATGTTAGTATTTTCATTTCCTAGGTTTGGTAACAAGGCATAGCGCGGCGTTGAGTTCCGCCACTCAACACGCAAAGCCTCAATTTGGCGGAAAGTGGGAAACGCAATTGTTGTAAGAGAACGGAGTGTCTTAACACTAGGTTCTCAGGTTCCCTCTGCCTACCCTGGTATATGCGGGATACAGCGTGAAGTTAAAAAAAAAGAAATATTAATAATTATATAACGTACAAACACCTTTCACTTGATTATATGTAGTGAACAGTCTCTAAGATATAAATCATACATCATGCGTGTAATGAATAACAAATTGTGTAGCTAATATATTAGATAAGGGAAATTTAATTGAGGCTGGAAGCAATCTGTGCAATTTGTTCCGTTACTGTCAATCAATATCATTTTGTTGATACAAAGGTAATATGGAGCGTATATTTTGAGTTACACCATCGTGGTGTAGTGGGAAAGTGTTTGCTTGTCTACGAGTTGATAATAGATTTAGGTTCGGTTCTCGGTTTGTCGGTAAGACAAAGCGCAGTATTAGATTTCGCCATATAACATGTAAATTTCGTAAAAAGGTGGAAGCTCAAGATTTGTACACCAGTTGATAGCAGATTCGATCCCCGCTCAGAGAATGATGTTTATTTCTCTGATTTAGTAAGACAAAGCGCAAAGTTACAAACGGTGTGTAAATACTTTTTTTTTAACTTCACGCTGTATCCCGCATGTAGCGGGGTAGGCAGAGGGAACCTGAGAACCTAGTGTTAAGACACTCCGTTCTCTTTTAACAAATCCGTTCCCCACTTTCCGCTAGATTGAGGCATTGCGTGTTGAGTGGCGGAACTCAACGCCACGCTTTGCCTTGTAACCAAATCCAGAAAATGAAAATACTTCATTTTCTGGAGTGGGAATCGAACTCACAACCTGTCGCTTTACAATCGCACACTTGTGCCTTTGTAGTAAATACTTTATTCTGTTAATACTGCTATAAGGTAGAACCGTGAAGGAAAAAGTATTCTATCTTTAGTCCAGTATTTAGGAGTTAGTGTTGAATAGGCTACTCGTTTATGAAACACACCTTAAATCTAATTTGACTTGATGCGAAACAAAACAATTTTATTACTATATTATGATAATTTATTAGTATAGAAATATATGTACATGTTGTATTTAATAATTAAGATTTTAACAAAAAAAGGAAACCGACTGCAAATAAAATATACTAAATAGTAATTGTTACGAATAACTCTGGCACTACTCTTTGAGATCTTAACTAAATTTAAATGGAAAACACATCATAAGCTGCCGGCTATCACAAAAAAAAATCATAAAATTTTGGTTCACCCAGTAAAAATTTATGATAACATCCAAAAACATGTAAAAGTAAAGACGAATTGATAACCTTCTCCCCATTCATAAAAGTATCGATATTTGTCAGTTGCCTTATTGCAAAGTACAGGCTTTCTACAGGTATAGTATAGCTTGCAGGTCTGTATGTCCCAGCAAAATCCTAAAACAACTAACGTAATATCCAATTAACAACGCTTCTTTTATTTTACACAACGTTATTGTTAATAGAAAGTATTTTACAAGATTTTTAAAGCAAGCATAAAACGAAACAAATCGATGAAACGTATCAAAATTTGTTTTTGTCTTATAATTGCCTTAAACGGCTTAAGCTAAACTTTAATTCAATAACACGATAGATTATAAAAATTGATTTCCCAATTTTTATCTGTTAATAAATTTAAAATTGAATAAAATTCAGATTTGTGTGGAAATTGTTCACTTTATTTAGTTTTTGGACTAGATTTAACGGTCTAATTGGCTTTTGAGTTTTTGTTGCTTACATCATAGCTTTACTAATAAAATATAGTAAAAAGATAAAATATTATGTTTGTAATAGTCGTGATGTAATTAGAATGGTTTAACTTCTAGGATATGTGATTCAATCCCATTCAGAAGTACGTTATTCTAAAATAAAAAAAGTTAAGAGCTTACACACTAAAACTACAAAAAGGGTGTAGATGAAATTTTAAAATAATTTCAGTAGTGTAGACAATATTGTTTTATAAAGAGGCATTGGAAATACATTGAATTAATAAAACAAATATAATACAAACCACTATGAAGCCTATATAATCTTATAAATGCAAAATTTTATAAGGATGAACAGATATTTGTTATTCTTTCACACAAATTCTTTTCAAACAATTATGAACGGATCTAAATAAACTTTACAGTAATACCTACAGCTACATACATTACAATATTGGCAACAAGGAGGGCTAAAATTTTTAAAGACTGTCGTGTAATTTGACCTGCTTAGTTTATTTTAAGTATATATTGTACTTATCTACATTGTAGTTAATATAATTTTCTTTCTATCTATTATGAAAAAAATAGTACTATTTCACATGAAGAGGTTATATCGTATTACTACAAGAAACCGTTAAAACAAGAGTTCAGTACAGTACTTTCACGTAGCGGTGTAAAGCCTCCCTCTCTAATCTAAGTAGATTATTGGAAACATATTGAACAATAACGAAACGGTAGTCCGACCACGACCGTGTGGCGAACTGCGATGTACCAACATAGACCGTCAAACAATGGATAAGGCTGAAATGTAAATAATACTTCTTCTTAAGCAAAATTCAAAATTGAATTTCTAAAAAAAATGTATGGGGTTTGAACCTATTACCCATGACAAGTGCAAGAACCATCTAAGCTGTGTTTACATTCGATTACCAGCTCAATTTTGATATGCAGTTGGTAGAGTGAGATTCTCTTTGTCAAATAATAAGATATTCTTTATTTTCTATCTATTATTATTTTTCTTGCTAAGTTTTCCCAAAAAATCTAACGTCGCAGTCGTGGCACGTTTAAAAACTATTAATATATTCAGTGTGCGATAATCATAGATACAATCTTTATTTGTGATCAAAATATTTTTAAGCGCGGCGTTTAGTTCCACTACTACCAGTTATAGAAAGAGGATAAAGAAATCTTTCATTTGAAACTTTGGTTATCCCGCAATACGTAGAAAATCGTTATTTTAATATTTTATTATTTTTTTTAGAGCCATTTCTAGCAGTAAAGCTTCTGGGTAGATATTATTTTCAATTGATCGTGAGACGTGACGCTCGTGGAAGTGAAACTTCTTTTGTAACATTTATGAATAAAGATTTAAAAGATTTTTTTGTAAACAACATTATTGCTAAATTTATGACAGATCAAACGTGATGTTTTCATCATTTAACAATAACCTTACAATGTCGAATATTTTTTAAAGAATTACTAAATATATTTATGCATATTGCATTCTATTGTCATATTAAAAACTAAATTTATAATAACATAAAATTAATGAAAAACGTTTTGTATCGATTATTTAGCTTTTAAACAATTTTAGGTCTGCGTATTAAATAGAAACACCATATCTTTTTTAGCTCGCTGTATCCCGCATGTAGTAGGGTAGTCAAAGGGAACCTGAGAATCTAGTGTTAAGACATTCCGTCCTCTTAACATTTTCGCTTCCCACTTTCCACCGATTTGCGACATTTCGTGCTGCGTGGAGGAGCTCAACACCGCGTTTAGTCTTGTTACGCACGCTTGTGAGAAACACAATATTTGTTGTTTAGTCATTTATATAATAAAAATGTTTAAAATTTAAAATATTTATATAGTCAATTGCACTTCACGCTTATGCCCGCATAGCAAGATAGTCAGAAGGAATCTGTTGTCAAGACACTCTATTCTCTACTTTCCGCTCGGTATTGAGACATTGGGTGTCAAACAAACTCGGAAGTGCATAATAAAGTAATAATAATTATAAAATATTTACCCGACTGCGCGACGTAAATGAGGGTAATGTGTTCATCAGCCTATGTAATGTACGTATGCACGTATGCATATATGCATATGTATGTTATGATTCGTCCATTCTTCAACCAATCAATCCTTCCCGAAAATCCCGTAAAATGTAAGTCCCAGGACTGCAAATTTTTCTATTTTCTGTGTGGGGCTTATTTTATACTTTTCAGTTTTTTTATAATTCAGTCGGGTTTTCTGTTTTTTAATATTTTATGTAATATGTCATATATCCGCCAATCAGCACGCAATGATGCATTTCCGCGGAGAGTAAGGAACGGAAATGTTGAAAGAGAACGGAGTGTCTTAACACTAGGTTCCTCTGGGTTCCCGCTCCCTCCCTCTGCTATGTGTGCGGAAACAGCGTGAAGCTTAAAAAGATATCATATATTGTCAATATATATACTTGATGTCACTTATCATGTTAGAGACCAGTCCATACATAACGAGATCGGATATCCACGTACAGTGGACAGTAACACAAAGTGGAGATAATCAAAAGATTCATAAACAAGCGACGCACGCGCAACAATCTGATCGTTTGTCAACCACTGTCAATTATCAAGACATCATGACAAATTGAACCGTTGACACGATCTGTCATGACAGATTTATATTACTGGCAATATTCTTTATGTTACTACTAAAAGAATATGTTTCATTGATTTAAATTAAGTGACAAATTCCTTTTATAAATTAACCGATTTCAAAAAAGGAGGAGGTTCTCAATTTGATTGGATTTTTTTTAATATATTTATTTGCGTATATTTTACCATTCACCGCATACTATTCACTGCATATTTTTTGCTGGTAAAGCAAGACAGTCATTGATGATAAATGATATATGATAATATATGATATATGACAATATATATGATTGCTAGTGCTTCTGATGTGGACGATTTAGTATGGCGAGTAGTTTTTGAGCTATTCGTAATAATGTTACTTTGTCTCTAGTTCATTTTATTAGAAGTCAGATTTCTTTTTTGTCACAATCTTAGTTTTAATTTATTTGTTTATGGGTCTTAAATAATGCTAGAATTCAATATTGTTCTTTATGCAAAGTCAAAAGTCAAAGTCAAAGTCAAATAATTTTATTCAAAATAAGAAGTTACAAGCTCATTTTTTTGAACGTCAAATAATTCTACCACCGGTTCATCTAAATTTAATGCCTCAGACCTGAGAAGAACCGGCAAGAACCAGCGGGACTTATTTTTTTTTTTTTTTTTTTTATATTCGACATCGGTTTACAATTCTTATTATTGGCACGATACCTTTGAAACAGACTGAGCGAGTATTTCATTCCCAAGGTGTGTTATCATTTATAAAATCACTAATTAGGTAATAAACCTTTAACACAAACGTCTTTTACAATTTTTTAAATTGTAAAATGGAAAGTTTCGGCGTTTTCTGGGGATCCCATTGTAAAAGTATACACATTGTCCCATAAAAGAATTGCGGACTCTCGATGCAATCGAGTTACAGGCGCTGTGTTTAAGCCTATTTCTTGTATTTATATTATGTGCATCGCCAACTTTGTTAAAATTATTATTAATATTTTTCTAACATACAGTACATTTTCAAAGATCATTGAGGTAACTAGCAAATATGATATTTTACATAATAAAATAAACACTTATAAATTTTGCTTTTTAATTATATAAACAAAAGAACCAGAGAGAAATAAAAAATAGTCTAAATGTAGTTGTTTCCCAAAGTTGGAATCGAAACCACAACCACTCGCATTTACAACCAAACGCTGTCCTTCTGTGGTCGGTGGCCTCAAACATATTCCTAAAACAAAATTGCCATCAAAATTTGCTTATTCATTTTAGTAATAATTACGTATTGTATACAACCATTAACGTATATTAAGCCAATCTAACAAGCATCAAGTGAATATTTGAACAGTAAAGTGGAGTGATTAGGTAAATACAAAACACGCTCTGTGGTAGAGCGCACTAGGTCGCACATGCCACAAATAATATATAATAATCAGTTAATGCGCGTGTACGTTTGTAATGATAGGCACATTCGGCTTAGGGCGTTTGGTAAGAAGAGGAGAGTGGGGACTGAATGAACAAAATATTTAGAATAAAATTTTCCTCAACTCAACTCAAAGAGACCTCTGAAATAAAATAAAAAAGATCTTGGACCTTAGAAAGAAATTTGAACCGAAAACTGTTACGATTAGTCAACTATAATTCCAATTAGCCATGTAGGCCTGTAACTTATTAATATTTGGTATTTTAATTTTAGTATATATTGAAGAAAATATGTCAATATCCGACTTGGAAACGTTAATTAGTTATTTTTATATTACAAGTATCTGTGAGGATTATTTAAATGTAAATTAATAATCGAGTGGGGAATGGAGATGTTAAAAGAGAACGGAGTGTCTTAACATTAGGTTCTCTAGATCCTTCTGCCTACCCATGCTATGTGCGGGAAACAGCGTGAAGCTATAAAAAATAATAATATTCAAAACTGTTACACTTAAATACAATATTTTTAAAATATTTATTACCCGTGTATTACCATTTTTTTTATGAATTTATAAATAATATTACTGATACAATAGTAGCGGACCATATATCCCCATCCTCCCCTCAGTTTCTTGACACAGATCTCTGTATAATTGTAGCAATTTACCACAGTCGTAGGACACGTCAAAACATATCGACGTTCGTTGCTCAACCTTGCTTTGATTGAGCCATTCACATAATCAGCTGTTTATGGTTCTCCCCCGCGGCACTTTGTGTCGTTATTTGTTATATCTGACACCATGACACACAATATTTTGTATATTAATATGGTTTTACGTGTATTTGTGGATATTTGTAAACCGAATATACTATTACAAATGTATGTATATTTGTATATTATGGGTATGATTATACGAAAGTAGTAGTTAAATTTTGCTTAATCAATTTTAATAAGCTTCATGTTTTATGCTGAATTCAATTTTTTTATCTTGACAGTAAGTAATTAGAGAGAACTGAGTGTAAAGACACTCCGTTTTCCGTTTTTTACCAGAATTTAATGACATAGTGTGTTAAGTAGCGGATTTTAACGCCGCGTTTTTTCTTACCAGAGGCAAAAAATGAAAATTATTTAAATATGATCATTCTTTCGTGTGAGAATCGAATCCACAACCAATCCTGTTTACAGTCAGATGCTGCTCCACTGTGCAACGATGATATAAAAGAAATGTTGCGTATATTTTCATCTTCAATTTTTTTGCTGCATAGGTGTGATGCTAGTTAGTATACTAACTAATAAGCAGATAAATCTATGTACAGGCACAAGCATGCGACTGTAAGCGCGACAGGTTGTGGGTTCGATTCCCACTCCAGGAAATGTAAAATTTAGTATTTTCATTTCTTGGGTTTGGTAACAAGGCAAAGCGTGGCGTTGAGTTCCGCCACTCAACACGCAATGCCTCAATTCGGCGGAAAGTGGGGAACGGAATTGTTGAAAGAGAACGGAGTGTCTTAACACTAGGTTCTCTGGTCCCCTCTGCCTACCATGCATACATATGCGGGATATACAGCGTGAAGTTAAAAAAAAATCTGTGTACATATAAAGTGGATATAATATTAATTTAAATATTCCCTCTAAAATAACAAATACTTTATAATATTTATGTAATGAACGAATTATATTTGGTTTACCAGGCCAATCATGCTATGAAAATATTATATTGTCATCTGGATGAGGACCCCCCAGAATGCATGAAGAGGTTAATGACTGTGGACGAGGCGAAAGAGGTATGCAGGGACCGTAGCGTTTGGCGCTCCATTCTCTCTGACTACCCCACTAGGGATAAAGCGTGAAGTTAAGTAAGTGAGTAAGTAAGTCATCTGGATCCATAGATAAAAAGCCAAGAGCCAATCAGATGGTAAACAGTGATTCAAAATATCATTACATTTTTTTCTTACATAGATGTGAACATGTATATACAAGTGAGGTTAATAATTATTTTTAGATTACACTATGTTACTATATATTTATGCATTTAATATACATAGAAAACGTTAATAAGAAATTAAATTTCAATTTCCCTTGTAGAATTAGATTCGCTTTAACAAAAGCAACGTGTAACGCGGGAGCCAAGTTTATTTCATGCTCATTGTGGCTTAGATCAATCTACTTTTTCTATCACGTAACTACATATTAGTATACTTGTAAACTTTTTATAGAGAGGAATGTAATGGAGAAAATAGTTTGAAGAAATTATTTTGCTTAATTAACAAAATATGTAGTCGTACTTGCTTACATCGCCATTACACCTTCAATAATTACTTGACCGAGCTGATGTAGGGGCATCTTGACTTCTGATGTTTAATTCTGGAAGTCAAAAATTTTATATATGGACATAACGTACTATGATTATTTAATTTCTTTATACATATAGTTGAGGGAGGCTGTAAAGTTAGAATTTTCATACCTTCGCATTCTACTATAGATATTGAAAGAAGTTCTGTTGATGAAAACGAATAGTAGTATTTGTAAGCATTTTGAAATACACAACATGTAATATTTCTTTTACGATATTCATAGATATATGTTTGTAAATAGTAGCTCGTTCTAGTTTCAGAGTTATTTAAAATTCCATTTACATATATAAGAATATCTTAAGCGTTTTATCCCTTTATTTTTTTCATAAAAAAATATCGTTTTGGCACTGTCATGGTGTAGTTCTAACCACATGGACTTCGAATCTAAGTCGAAGAACTGTTTTTTTTCTTTGAAGTCGGTTTTTTTTAGTAAAATCTAAAAAAGAAAACCGACTGCATTAAGGAATACAACTATTACTAGTACCTCAAAAACTACTCGTCAGACCTTAATTAAATTTCAATAGGACCACATCAAAAGCCCTGGCCATCATTCGAAAAAATAATTATTAAATGTTGGTTCACCCAGTAAAATGATATGCGGTTACATACACAAAATACAGTCATTTGATAACCTCTTCTTTTTTGAAATTAGATAAAAATAAGCCTAAAGCTTTCTCTATATATGGTGTTGGTACATACATAGCTTCACGCTGTATCCCGCACATAGCAGGGTAGGCAGAGGGAACCTAGTGTTACGACACTCCGTTCCCCACTTTCCGCCGAATTGAGGCATTGCGTGCTGAGTGGCGGAACTCAACGCCACGCTTTGCCTTGTTACCAAGCCCAGGGAATGAAAAATTCCATTTCCTGTAGTGGGAATCGAACCCACAACCTTTCGCATTTACAATCACACACTTGTGCCTCTGCGCCACGACAGGCTTTGTTTACGGTGTTGGTTGGTATCAGAAATACACTTTTCCTTCAAAAAATACTGTAAATTACTTAAGAACATGAAATAAAAGTTTATTTTTTATTCTTGAGACAACATTGCGTTGAGTAACATTCCAAAAAAGATGTTACACTTGGTTTACGCAAAATCTTAAAAACTAATAGAATATCATTTATTTGTACCGAATCGAATTAAAGCTTTCTATTGTTACATAACACGGTTAGCCATCGCCATCACGTAATCCCCAATTACTGGTCACTCACAGAGTTAATTAGTTCAAGATTGGTTAATATAAGTAAAAGTTACTGAGCCCATGTTGGCTTAAAAAAACCATCAAAATGTTAAATACATTTTGATGGTAATTTTGATTATACTTTGGCTTAAAATAAAACCAATGCTTTTAATACGCTTTTATCGGTTTCACTTGCATCTATTTATCTATCTAAGTAAGAAAATCTTGCTACGTTTTTTTGACCCACTTCTAGTAGTCTGATTTGATTCAAAATTTGCATATGTCCGTATTCAATGACCATATGTTATTTTTATATATTGTTTAGTTACAATATTTTCATACAATATTTCTTTTCATGAACTTGATACCAGAACGATCAGGATAGCGAGGAAATAATTTTTTGATTATTGTAATTTATTTTTTAAACTATTTGAGATATCCTTTTCAAAGAATTGTACTATATTTATTGTGCAGGCTTATAGTCGTCTATTTATTGACTAAGAACAGGTATACAAATAATATTTCCTCTCTAGATGTGTAACCAAAACAAGTACCTTCCATTAATATACCAAAGTAACTTAATCGAAAAGTTATAGCGACATAAAGTCGATTATTAAGATGTTTGTTTCTGCTTAAAGCTTACTCTCAGTTTTACTATCAGCGAAAAGAAAGAGGAGAGATTACCACTAGCTTTTATTGCTACTGTCAAGGTATGTGAACGTTTGAGAAACGAACCTATAGACCATAACCCGCCGTGACGGACTCACTCGAGTGTAAACAGTGTGTTAAAGCTACAAAAACCAGTCTTGACATCATTTCACGTCGATCAACGGCTGCCGATGAATAAGTCAAGAAAAAAGGCCAAAAAGTCCCCCGATCTCAATGCGACTCATTTTATGAATGAAATAACATTTTTTTCTATGGAACCGCGTCAAATACGTGCTTTCCTTTCTCGACCGTCTGACGCGACGTGCATTCATTTTCTACTGTGTCAACTGAAAAAAACTATATGTACATATATTTTGTAATTGATTTTGAGCTTTATTTTGTAGGTGTAAGGTTCATTTTTAGTGGATATGTATTTAAAGGTGTGTATACATTCGTTGTCGAGATGCAGTGGACAAGCTGGTCGCTACACTACGTTGGTAAGAGATATTGGAGCGCTTGAGGCTCCCAGATGTTGTGTGATTAACGAGATTTTGCTTCGCATAGGCTGATACTTTTTCCTTTATTTCATTTAGATTTGTTCGAATGAGAAAAATAATAGTTTTAATCACAATTTTAAATTAAATTTAGAATATGTTATATATTTTAGATTTATTGATATTGTTATATTAGACGGGCATTCGGACATTCCTTTGAATGTAAGTACGCTACAACGTAATGAAACAACATTTTAAGGTTTATTTCTAAATGTTACAAATAAAATTAATTATTATTCAGTTTTTTTCATAAACTATGAACTTTTTAGTGCATTTAAGAAAATAAATCAGTAATCAATTTTATAGATAATATAAATGATGAAATCGGGGTGGGGTTACTTTAATATTTTATTGTAACGTAGTTTCAAACCAGAGAATATCAGTAATTTGTATGTAAAAAAATTATAACTTTAATTTCAGTACTATTGGAATAAGTTAATTATATTTAATGTTGAATTAATTTGCGTTTGCGCAAGACGCATCTTGTAAAATGTTTCATACTGCAGTAATTCGCAATTTTAGCTTTTGAAAGCATTAAAATATTATAAATGGAATAAAAATTGAAGAAAAATCCAAAAATCTATGACTTTGAGTGTTAATGCAAAATAATATGTAAATAACATATAAATTAAATTAAACATTGATGCAGTGACGCAGTGTGGCAGTATCTGATATGAACTTTAAATGCGATTGGCTGTGAGTTCATATCTCATTCGAATAAATGACTATATTTTAATTATTTTCTTTTCTCCGCTCTGGTAAAATAAAATTGCGGCGTGAAATTTAGCCACTCAACATGTAATGCCTCAAATTTAAACGAAAAGTAGAGAACTGGGTGGCTCGACGCTAGCTTCTTCTAATTGCACTTAGAATACTCAAATATTTTAGATGAGAATGATAATCTGCACAGAATAGTAAATGGGTTTGACCAGTGCAGAATAGAATATGAAGAAGCTCTTAAGCTTACTCATGAGCTTAAGTCACAACTGCATGAGGCTCAGCAACATATATTTGAATTAGAAAGTAATAATTTGGAACAGAAGGCCTCTCAGACCCATAGCCTATTTGAAGAGCTGGTTGGGAATGCACCCTCTTTGATTTCCCCAATCATCACCTCAAAAAATGACTTATCAATAGTAGACTTGACTGGTGATGACACAGGGACTTCCAAGCCAGTTCTTAGTAAAAATAAATTGAAAAAATACATTAAAATAAATAAATACATTAGAAAAACACAGCGCTTAATCAAAACAAACAACATATGTAAAAATTACTCCAAATTATGCATAGAGAGAAATAATATAAGAAATAACTTAAAAAATTATTCTTTAAAGATGAAAAATATTGAAATGTTACATGAAGCTGAGGTGGGCTCCCTGCAGCTTGAGATATCTTCTTTACATAATAAATTAAAATCAATTTCTGACAAATATGAATCTGCTCAGAGAGAAATTACAGAGCACATATCTGCTTTGGATGAACTTGTTAAAATTTGTAATCAAAATACTGAGCGCTTTGAGTCACTCACTAAAAACTATGTCTGTGAGTGTCAAGCGTCCTCACCTAGTCCTCCAGAGCAGATTTCAGAAATTCCATCTCAATCTCAGGTTGATGGAGCTCAGGACAGCTTTATAGGGAAAAATAAATCTCAACCCATACCCACTTATAGCAAATGCAATATTAAAATATATAGTGATAATTTGGGGAAAAATATGGGTGTGATTTTAAATAACATTTGTAAGGGACAATCTGTATTAAATTATTGTAGGCCTGGAGCGACCTATTGCCAAATAATTAATAAAATCCTTAGTGATACTCATTGTCCTAATACAATTTTGGTTGTTTTAGTCGGGGGAAGGGGAAATGTGAATAAAAAACTATTACAAAAGTATCACTCAGAGTTGGTGAATTTAAATGTTAAAAAAATTGTTATGTTTACATTTCCCTATATAAAGAAGTTGCCACAAGAAAATGATATTAGATATAACTTAAATAATATATTACATATATTAAGTAATAGTAATTATGTAGGAACAAATGTCAATCAATGTAAAATGAATTTAATTGACATAAATAACATAATTGATTTTAAAACCAATACCTTGACATGTGATAGGCTACACCTATCTTACTTTTACAAAAGACAGATAGCAAGTATGCTATCTTATTATATACATCTAAACTTAGCCAATTCTTTGGCTATAAAAACAACTGTTCCTATTGAACAGTATAATTTGACTACTGCTTTGGAATCCGTTCCAATTAATTTAAATTAATTTATAAGACAAAAGAGGCCATCTCTGGCGATACTTCATGTTATAATAAAAAACAAAGAAAAAATAATGTCAGAATAAATTCAATTTGTTATGACAATGATACAAACTTGGTGCATCAAAACATACAAGGTATGCTTAGAAAAGAATTAGAAATTGAATTATTCCTTAATTGTAATAATATTCATATACTTTGTATAACTGAGCATTGGCTTCGAAACTATGAGGCCATTTTTAATTTCAGTAACCACCAAGTAGCTAGTATGTTCAGCCGAGAAAAAGCAATTCGCGGTGGCTCTTTAATAATTTTGAAAAAATGTTACAAATTTAAAGAACGTAAAGATATTGTGAGCCTCTCTGTTGAGCAGACTATTGAAATGGCCTGTGCAGAGCTTGAGCATTTCATTATTGTAAGTGTGTACAGACCTCCCACCGGGTTATATGAACACTTTGAAACTATTTTAGACCAAGCTCTTGTAAAATTATCTGGATCTAAGAAATTTATAATAGTATGTGGTGACTTTAATATTAATTTACTAGATAATTCCACCACTTGCACTAGATTCAGGTTATTACTAAATTCATATAACCTGGCTAATTTATTTCTAGAGCCAACAAGAATTACTAATTGTACAGCTACTTGCATTGATAATATTTTTACAAATGCTGTACCGAGAAACAAATCTATAATTAATATGCTGAGTTCAGATCATTGCGGACAGTTAGCTTCCTTTTTCTTTTGTAACAATAGAATTAATAAAAATAATAAAATTGTATGTGTGCCGATGACATCTGGCCGTGTAGAAAAGTTTGGAAGTAATATAATAGCAAAACTTAAATATTTAAATCATAATAACAATCCAAACATCTTATATGAAAAGTTTTTTAGTGTCATTAAAAATGAGTATAATGCTATATTTACTTCCAAAACTGTAAATTTCAGGGGTTTCTTGTCGTTTAGTGATTGGGCGACAATTGGAATTTATAAGAGTAGACAAAGGTTATATGATCTTTATAGTGAAAAAACATATAACCACCAAGAATCTTTTAAAAATTATGTTAGGAATTATTCTAAATTGTTTAAAAAAGTATGTTCCATGGCAAAATCCTTACACATTAAAAACAAAATTAAAAACTCTTTAGATAAAATTAAAATGACATGGAACATAATAAATTGTGAGGCTGGAAGGGCGAAGAATCGCAACTGTGAATTTAAATTAAATATTGATAATAGTTTAACCAGATCCGATCAAGAAGTTGCGTGTGCATTTGAAAAATTCTTCGCTGATATTCCGGTCTCAACAACCAAAACTCTTATATCTTCCACAACCGTCGCTGAATCATTGCTTAAGGAGAGCGTACAGAAATGTGAAGTAGATTTTAAATTTAAATCAGTCAGCTCAAGAGACATTGTAAAGACATTTAATTCCCTAGATATCAAAAAAACATCGGATCTATGGGGTATCTCTGTGAAGCTGATTAGTTATATAATAGACGCTATTGCTCCTTACCTTGCGAATATATACAATAATTGTATAGAGTATGGTGTGTTTCCTGACCTGATGAAATTTAGTAAAGTCATACCGATATTTAAATCGGGTAGCACATCAGACCCCAATAACTTTCGACCAGTATCTGTGCTACCCTCATTCAGTAAAATTTTTGAAAAAATTATTTTAAATCAAATATTAATGCATTTTGATTTACATAATCTTATGCATGAAAAACAGTATGGCTTTACTAAGGGTCGTTCTACTGCTGACGCTGGTATAAATCTCTTAAAAAGTATCTATGAGGCTTGGGAGGAATCGCAGGATGCACTTGGTATATTCTGTGACCTGTCCAAAGCATTTGACTGCGTTCAGCACTCTACGTTGGTCATGAAGCTACACCACTACGGTATAAGAGGACGTGCACTCAATCTTCTGGCCTCTTATTTAAGTAACAGGATTCAGAGGGTTGATGTAAATGGCAAGAAATCTCCTGGATCACTAATCAATATGGGGGTCCCACAGGGGTCTATTCTTGGTCCTTTCCTCTTTTTAATATACATAAATGATTTACCATATCTTGTCGGAAAGAGCCATGATATAGTATTGTTTGCTGATGATACCTCCTTAATATTTAAAATGAAAAGGTGTCTAAATGTTTATGACGATGTAAACAATGCTCTTACTAAAATAGTACATTGGTTTAGTGCTAATAACTTACTATTGAATAGTAAAAAAACTAAATGCGTCATTTTCAGAACGCCTAATACAAAAATTGTTAAAGCCAATGTACTGTTGAATGGTGAAGCCGTGGATCCTGTTGATTCTACGGTATTTCTCGGTATCACCATAGACTCCAAGTTACAGTGGGGACCTCATATTGACGGATTGGCGAATAGACTTAGCTCAGCAGCTTTCGCGGTTAAAAAAATTAGATTATTGACTGACGTGGAAACGGCACGTCTTGTTTATTTTAGCTACTTTCATAGTATTATGTCCTATGGCATTATACTGTGGGGTAATGCAGCCGCTATTAATTCGATCTTTGTCCTGCAGAAGCGAGCTATTCGTGCAATCTATAACTTAGGCCCTAAAGATTCCTTAAGACAAAAATTTAAGGAAATTAATATTTTAACAGTTGCCTCTCAGTACATCTTTGAAAATGTACTGTATGTTAAGAAAAATATTAATAATTTTAACAAAGTTGGCGATGCACATAATATAAATACAAGAAATAGGCTTAAACTTGCAGCGCCTGTAACTCGA
>JAKGSA010001162.1:29186-94186 GCA_033558755.1 Philaethria dido | reverse complement strand
TATATATGTCTTATTACACTTTCATTCGTATAAGAATCATGCCAATTTCCTCTTTAATGTCATATATCATATTTATTTTGAATTAAACGTTACTGAACCAAATCAGTATTTTTTTGGTATAACTAGCTATACTCCGCTATTTCGTTTACGTAGACTATAAAACCTGATATCCCAATTTTCCAGATTTCATAGAAATTATTATTATAATTTTTTTTTATGAATAACGGATGGCAAGCGAACAGAAATACCACCTGGTGGTAAGTGGTTACCTTCGCCCATGAACATTTACAACACCAGAGATGATGTAGATGCGTTGCCGACCTAGAGGACACAGATGGAAGGGGAGGACAATGTAATAGTCCGCTATCGGAACCACCACATTTTGGGGAATCGATGGGTGGGAAAGGGGAAAACCTGGCTTAAATGCCGTCGAACCGGAACACATCATAAGATGTTTGTCGGTTCGTCTTTGACATGATAGTGGTCGCGATTTTAGGATTTTATGATTTTTTGAGTATTTTATTAATTATTTCATAGAAAGGAACGTACAAGCCACATTTAGGCTTTCTATGACCACTAGTTTCACATGTACGTTGTCTGCTATTTACTCAGTAACGCTAGCTTATGTATATGTAAGGAAATACCATTGAATTCCTTTCTTTAGTAGTTCGAATTTGGGCGTGCTTTACTATTGTTGATGTTGATTAGATAGATGGCGTGAGTGGTTAGGAAAATAAGATTTAATTGTAAAGACAAAATGGCGTCAGATTTACAGTGATAAAAATAAAAGTGAATTGAAGATTATGTTAAGTAATGAAAAGAGATCGACAAAGTAACTTTAAATGTCGTTTCTTTGTTTTACAGAGCAACACATAGTTTAATTTGTCGAGAGTTCTCACAGAATTGACTAAATTGACTTATAAAACGACATACAATACTAAAATAAGATATAATTTTAGTCGGTAATACGACTCTATTATAGAGCAAAGGAGATCAAATAACTCGACGTGATTAGACGTTGCTTGCCCGCATCTGCTACGACTACAGCTGGCACTCACTTACTACTAGATACCTTAACTACCTCTTTATTATGTATTGATTTATACTAGTTTCTGTAGAATTCAAGGGATATTATGTTAAAAAAATAGTTGATTGTTTTTATTTTGGTGTAATTTGTTTTTTTATAGAGTTATTATACTAAAATGAGATTCTCAATTCGGTTATTTTTTATGTGAGTTTTTTCTATATGGTAGCTTGTTGTTAAAATTTTAATAATATTTTTTTATTGATAAAAGTTATCTACAGAAAGGAATCACCTAAATATCCTATAGAAGTGGTTACTTTCTCCTATTGACATCTACTTGTTTTTCTTAGCATATATTTTAAATTTTCTGCCAATCGTCAATCATCACTCATCAGCTTAAAACAGTACCACTTGGTATTATTATTATTTATCTAGGTAATTTTACGATTTAGCTTAAGTTTGTGTAACACAAAGACAATATTTTTTATAGAGTATGCTTGAATGTAGGGTCATTATTTCTTGCGACTTGTAACTTGAATTGTTTATCTCAAAGTATTTACTTAAACTCTCTCAACAAATATAATTATATTATAATAGCATTGTATTGCTTTCTCATTGCTCCAAAAATAACCGAAATAAATACACCAACTTTACAGCCTAAATAACGAAAAATAAGGAAAACGCAAACAGTTATCAAAAGACAAAAGCAACGGTCGAGTTATTAACGTTTTACAATACCACTTCCATAAATTGCTACAACTTATTTGAAATATGAGTTCCTAATAATTTCGATAACGAAAGCTTTATCATTCCGTTTTACGTTACTTTATTTAATTACAAATATTTCCTTCCTAGAAAATTCTTAGAAAAAAATTCTTCGTTATTTGATACTAGCTGTGCCGGCGACTTCGTCCGCATGGAATTTAACAAAAAAGCTATATTGTGTTAAGGTTATGTTGTTATATTAGAATATTGCTTAAGTTACTCCTTATAAAATTTTAAAAATGCTATTTAGCTAGAAAAGTCTGTCGTGGCGCAGAAGCACAAGCGTGTGACTGTAAACGCGTCAGATTGTGGGTTCGATTCCCACTCCAGGAAATGTAAATGCTTAGTATTTTAATTTCCTGGGTTTGGTAACAAGGCAAAGCGTGGCGTTAAGTTTCGCCACTCAGCACGCAATGCCTCAATTCGGCGGAAAGTTGGGAACAGAGTGTCTTAACACTAGGTTCTCAGGTTCCCTCTGCAATCTGCTTTATGAGGTATACAACGTGAAACTAAAAAGGGAGCTATTTTCATATATGTACCGTTGATATATTCATATATATATATATATATATATATATATATATATATATATATATATATATATATATATATATATATATATATATATATATATATATATATATATATATATATATTAAAAAGAGGTTATTTTAACATTATGAACAGAAGCTACAATTTTATTATATGTACATATTTGTTACGGCGGGCAATATTTTGTTTTTGTTTCTATAAAGGTTCAAGGGAACCGGCAACTGAGGTAAATATCATACTTAGTTCACGATATTGGTGTATTGCGTGACTTTTACGTACAATCTAGTTGATATATCTATACTCCTACTTTGCGAATGAGAAACGATTGCTGCTTCCTGTTCAGTGCCCTGAGTTACTATAACTTAGTGATATAGAATATTTAGTTATGCTGAAAGATTATATTTGTTGAAAATAATAATTATATTTACTCATTTAGATTTTTATTGTTTTGTACTATAAGTGAGACGGAAATTTTTGAGTTTTTAAGGCAGCTTTGTTTATCTTGTAGGTAGCTATAGATTTGTCGCAAAATTCAAAATATTGCGTGTTATATGGCGGTGTTGAGTTCCGCCACTCAGCACGCAATGCCTCACTTCGGCGGAAAGAGGGAAACGAAAATGTTATGAGAACGGAGTGTCGTAACACTAGGTTCTCTGATTCTTTCTCTCTACCCTGCTATGTGCGGGATACAACGTGAAACCAAACGCTTACAGTTGTTGTATTTCTGTAGTTCTTTATATTTATATTTAGATATCCTTGTACTCAAACAAAAAACTGAGAATAACCAATGAAGGGTCAGAGAGAAGGCCCAAAGGAATTCATGTTTTTTTCTTTATCAAATATTAATAATATATCTTATATTAAGAGGTTGAAACTTGAATAATTCCCAAGGAGAATTTTTCTCTAAAAAGTGACCTATTTCGTAATAAATTATAATAAATATACTATTTAATACATTTTTAATTTCACGTTCCTATCACATATAGCAAAGTATACAAAGAGCCAGGAGTGTTGACACTCTGTTCTACATACTTTTTTTTCTTATTTTATTTTTCAGACATACTTCATCTTATTAGATCAAAATATATAAAAATTATGTATAAAAATTATCTAAATATATTTTTTTCCTGAGCCGAATTTGAATTCATAACCATAGTATATATAGCCAGGTTTTCCCATTCCCACGCATCCTTTCCCCAAAATGTGGTGGTTCCGAGAACGGAATACTACATTGTCCTCCTCTTCCATCTGTATCCTCTAGGTTGGCAACGCATCTACAACATCTCCGGTGTTGTAGATGTTCATGGGCGAAGGTATCCACGTACCATCAGGTGGTCCTTCTGCTCGTTTGCCATCCGTTATCCATAAAAAAAAAAAACCGGAAATAGCTTCACTGCGCCACGATGGTGTCAATTTTCTTAAATTACATAAGAGAATAGAACATTTTAAAATATAATCTTAGATGCTATTATTTTATACAAACAAAACACTTAATTCCTAGCTTCTTAGTTTAACGATGCTCGCTTTAGCTTCGCAAATACTTTTCTTCATGGAACTATATAATGGGTTAATTCAGAGTCAAATGTAAGCGTAAGCGCTTAACTGGTTTAGTGACAAGACGTGACTGTAATTAAGAAAAAAAACAGACTTCGAATAAAATATACTTCAAATAGTAAGATTATTACGAATAACTCAAAAACTACACATATAGTTTTTTTTTAAGTTTCGTACTGTATCCCGCATGTAGCAGGATAGGCAGAGATACCTGAGAACCTAGTGCTGAGACACTTCGTTCTCCTATTATCCACTTTCTAACGAATTAGGGCATTGCATGCAGAACAGCGGAACTCAACGCCGCGCTTCGCCTTGTTACTAGAACGAATAATTGAAAATAATGAATATGAATTATTAGACATATTTAATATTTCCATTCCTTGGAGTGGGAATCGAACCCTCAACCAGTTTGTAAATTCCTCTGCACCACTACTGGCATTCATGACACTAGATAATGACCTAATTCGGATCCAAATGTAAGCGTTAGCACTTAACTCGGCTTAAGTGATAAGACACGTCTAAAAAAATACTTTGCGGTTAGTGAAATATAAATAACTCGCTATTGTCAATAGTGTAATCCTGAGCTTTAGTGTAATAATAGAACAAAAAATTCGAAATAATAATAAATAATTATTAATTATTAAATATTTTTAAAATTTTTTAAAGGAGAACGGAGTGTCTTTAACACTAGGGTTCTCTCGGTTCCCCCTGCCTTACCCTGCCATATGCGTGGGATGGAAAGTGAAACTAGAAAATAAAACATATACTGTGCCAAGGAAATGAAGGGTCCTATGTACTTCTCGTACATTTTTTTTTTTTATGGAGTTAACGGATGGCAAACGAGCAGAAGCGGGACCACCTGATGGTAAGGATACCGTCTATGAACACCCACAACACCAGAGATGTTCAGATGCAAGCTGCCAACCTAGAGGATACAGATGGAGAGGAGGACAATAGTATTCGTTCCGGAACCACCTCAGCCATTTTGGGAAAGGATGGGTGGGAATGGGGGAAACCTCGGCTGCATGCCATCGTGAATCGGAACACATCATAAGATATTTGGCGGTTCGTCTTTTGACATGATTAGTGGTCGCGAGCCAGACGGAGGACGAACCTCCTACCACCAAACAAACAAACATTAGTACAAGTGCAAAACACAACTCCACAGGAGAGTAATTTATAGGGTACAATGATTATAATGAATGATTTGAAAGGAAATGAATGATTTAAGTAATGAACGCCTGTTGTGGCGCAGCGTGTAAGCATGTCATTGTAAATATTACAGGTTGTGGGTTCGATTCCCACTCCAGGAAATGTAAAAGTTTAGTATTTTCATTTCCTGGGTTTGGTAACAAGGTAAAGCTCGGCGTTGAGTTTCGCTACTCAGCACGCAATGCCTCAATTTGGCGGAAAGTGGGGAACGGAGTGCCTTAACACTAGGTTCTCAGGTTCCCTCTGCCTACCCTGTTATATGCGGGATACAGCGTGAAGCCAAAAAAAAAGTAATGAATTCCTTTACTATTCCGTAAAATTATGCTTTTATACTTGTAGCAGTGTACGCAGGTTACGATGTAATTTTTACAAAGGTTAAACGTTACAAAAACATCACATTTCAGAGACTAAAACTGAATAAGATAAGAAATTTATTTTTAAAACTTTAATCTTTTGTATCTAAAGTAATATATTTTTATATCAAGATATTTAGATCCATTCAAAAATATATATTACAAAATAGAATCCAGGTTTTCCCCTTTCCCACCCATCCTTTCCCCAAAATGTGGTGGTTCCGATAGCGGACTACTACATTATCCTCCCTTTCCATCTGTATCCTCTAGGTTGGCAACGCATCTAGTACATCTCTTGTGTTGTAGATGTTCATGGGCGAAGGTAACCACTTACCATCAGGCGGTCCTTCTGCTCGTTTGCCATCCGGTATCCAAAAAAAAAAAAAAAAAATAGAAGTGAAGTTTAAAATTAAGAAAATGCGTAGTTCTAGATGTACTCGATAAAAGAATTGAGACATAAATGAGTGGCAAGTTCTATAAATAACTCTAAATATAATTATAAGTAACCTTTCCCACCCATCCTTTCTTCAAAATGTGGTGGTTCTGATAGTGGACTACTACATTGTCCCCCCTTCCATCAGTATCCCCTAGGTTGGCAACGCATCTACAACATCTCTGGTGTTGTAGATGTCTATGGGCGAAGGTAACCACTTACCATCAGGTGGTCCTTCTGCTCGTTTGCCGTCCGTTATCAATAAAAAAAAAAAATAATAATAATTATAAGTAAACAAACAAAGTGAAGCTTTGGATTTAACTTGGCTATTTTTATATAAATAAATTATATTTAGCCTGTAATTAAGTTGATTTCTATATCAGCTATTTATGGTCGAGGTTTTAAAGAATTTGTTATAGCTGTTTCTTTTATAGTGGGGAACGGAGTGTCTTAACACTAGGTTCCCTCTGCCTACCCTGCTATATACGGGATACAACGTGTAGCTGTTTCTTTTATAAGGGGTTTTACGTTCTTAGAATATGAATTTATGGTAGATTTACATATATTTTGTAGGCAAATAATTCACTCAGGGAACGGAAATGTTATGAGAACGGAGTGTCTTAACACTAGGATCTCAAGTTTCTCCACCTACCCTGCTATATGTGAGTTTTTTTTTATATTATTTATTCTGATCACTACAACACACACTAACATTTGTCAACTTTCACTATATTTTCATATCACTTAACTAAGCTTAGGAAATAAGATATTTTTTTTCCAAAGAGAGTCCAAGTATTTTAGTTTCCTACTTAATGTATTATTATTATTTATTATAACTAATAATACGTTATATTTCTTAATATTACTTAACATATTCACTCAGAGAGATCCTAGTGTCAATTCACTCCATTTTCCACTTTCTACCTCAAAAAGAGACTTTGTATACTAATAGGCGGAACTCAACGCCGCACAAATAATTCTAATTACAAAATTTTATTAATGTCAAAAAAAAACTTTTTGCCAAATTTCAAAATTACAATGAAATAATAAAAAACTTGTCACCGCCGGAACAGGAATCGTTAATATTCAACATATCTGTAACAAACCGCCGCGTTTTGTGGCCTCGATATCTTTTAAGTAATTTACATGAAAAGGAAGTAGAATGGGGAACTTTTCGTAACAACTTATTTTTAACTCTCCTTATTCATGGTTGAGACGTATTCCTCCTGCCAATTTATTTCCGCTCTGATAAGTCTTATTTAAAAATCATTGTAATTTTATATGAAAAAGCTAGCTTCATTCTTTCACCTATAACAAGATAGTCCGGGTGAATTTAGTGTCAAGATACTCACAATAAAACATTTTTTTCATTTAACTTACCTACATACATACATAGCTTCACGCTGTGTTCCGCATATAGCAGGGTAGGCAGAGGGAGCCTAGTGTTAAGATACTCCGTTCCCCACTTTCCACCGAATTGAGATCTTGCGTGCTGAGTGGCGGAAATCAACGTCGCGCTTTGCCTTGTTACCAAGCCCAGGAAACAAAAAACTCCATTTCCTGGAGTTGGAATCGAACCCACAACCTGTCGTGTTTACAGTCGCACGCTTGTGCCTCTACGCCAATGCCTCAATTCGGTGGAAAGTGGGGAACGGAGTGTCTTAACACTAGGTTCCCGCTGCCTACCCTGCTATATGCGGGATTAAGCGTGAAGCTATGTATGTATGTATGTTAGTAATATAATTTTAATTTTATTATTTTTACGTATTTTATTTTTTGGCGAGGTAAGCAAATAGAACCAGTAAATCAGTTAAGAGCGGTTAAGGCAGTAAATCTTTCGCGTTCCCAACTCAACTCCACGCTTTGTTTAACCGGATTGCGGAGGCTCAAATATTTTTAGTAGTCAGTAGTGTCACTGAGAGCTAAAACCAGAGGTCTTAAGGTCCCAAATACGTTATACGACTAGTAGGGTTTTCTTTTTAGCTTCACGCTGTATCCCGCATATAGCAGAGTAGGCAGCGGGAACTTGAGGACCTAATATTAAGACGCTCTGTTCCCCACTTTCCGCCGAATTGAGGCATTGCGTGCTGAGTGGTGAAACTCAACGCCGCGCTTTGCCTTGTTACCAATCCCAGAAAATGAAAATACTAAACTTTTACCTTTCCTGAAATGAGAATCGATCCCATAAGCTAAGCTGTCATTTTTACAGTCGCACAGATCTGTCTCTGCGCCACGACAGACGTCATAATTTATCTCAAGATAAATATCTTGAGATAATAAAAAATATCGTTTTTAAGAAAAAAAATTGTGCTATCAATAACCAACACAAAAACAAAATAGTTATCCAATTTGATACAGTCGTTCCAAACTTATGCAAATAATTACAGTAATTCAGTTTTATTTACAAAGAAAAGCAATCACGCTTTATCTAAACACCCATGCGCTACTTTCCGCCCGTTTGTCAGCTTCATGTGTTTTCCTGCATAGCACGTAGACATAACCTAGACGAAATCAAAATAATTGAAATATTATCATGCCTCGAGCTGAAATCGAAGTCACAACCACCGCACTTACAACCAGACCCATCCCCACAGACGTGATATCCTCAAAATGGCCCCAACATAACTTAACAACAAAAACAAACATAAGGAAAGCTCCCCATAAAGTACAGTGGCAGGCATCGTGCTGTAATCCGATAAGCCGCGATACAAACACCAGTATGTCACGCTTATCAGAGCGCGACGTCGTTAAGATCACTGATAACAGTTATACTCGCATATAACATTGAAACTGATCGCTGAGTTATCGACTTGGTTTTCGTAGGCTTATTTTGTGATCTTATCTATATATAGTGTCCCCGTTGACGCGTTAACAACGCGTTGCCTAGTAACGTATATGTCATTTTATGTAAAAATGGATGTCAAACCATGGTAGTGTGTGTAACATTTATTTTATTAATTTTACATATTTTTTATGTAATTTTTTTAAAAAATATGATCATTCTGCACTCCTTCGCTATATAAACTATAAGTGTGCCAAGTTTCATGCTCTACCGTCCTATTAGTTTTCGTGAAAAGGAATACAAAGTTTTTGCTTCACGTATTAATATATGGATGAAACGCTTGCATTACTTAATGATTGACAGACAAGGTGCAGCTCTACGTACAGGTCAATGTACAGGTCAAATTACTGGCCATAGAAAATTGAAATTTCAGCATATAGGCTCCTGGCGGGAGTCAGAGAGTACGTAGAGTTAAAACATTTCGTTCTCTGTTTTCACCCAATATCGAGACCGCTGCATTTTGTGTTTTAATAGTTATACTTCAAGTGTCATGAGTATAAAAAAGCTTATAATAGTAATATATATTATAAATTCCTTATATTAAGTTTTATGACAATTTTATATATACAATCTCACTGGATTTTATAATGTCTTGATTTTTTAATTTTTCAACTAATTAAGTAATAAAAGTAACATTTTATCTCAAATTTCTAAGTAATAAAATATTTAAGAGAAAATAAAAATATAAAATAAATAAATAAATTTAAATATTTAAATATTTATTTATTTATTTTAAATATTTATTTATTTTTTTTTATTTTTTTTATTTATTTAAATATTTAAATATTTAAATATTTAAGTAATAAAATATTTAATATTTAAAATATTTAAATATTTATTTATTTATTTTTATTTTTTATTGTATCGTAAAAAAAATTAAGAATTATATTTTAAGAATTAGTAATTAATTTAAATTAAAAATGCGACTTGATCAGAAGTACCTCAGGTATGTGCAGAAGAATTCAATGTAGTCAAATTTTGGCCTATATTACTTGTGTGTCAAGGCACTCTATTTGCCGCTTCCCCTCTGAATTAAAAATATTGCATGATAAGCAGTCGAATTCAACGCCATACTTTACCAGAGCGAGGAAATGAAAATAATTCAAATATAATTAATAGCCAATCACGCTTACAGTCAAACGCTATCCCACTGCGCCATAATAGCCTATATGGCTATTATGGCGCAGTATCAATATTACTGATAAAAATATTATAAAAATATTATAAACTAATAAAGACTATAAGCGTAAAAGTTGTGGGTTCGATTCCCACTTAGGGAATGATTATATTTAAATGATTTTCACTTCTCCGCTTTGATAAGACAAAGCGAGGCGTTGAGTACCGCCACTTTGCACACAATGTTTTGAATTCAGATGGAAACAGGGGAACGGAGTGTCTTAATACTATGTTTTCTATCCTCTGCTTCCGATGAGTGTATGTGTTGAGTTCCGTCACTTACCATATAATGTCTCAAGTTCAGACGGACAGCGGCGAACGGAATGTCTAGACACTATGTTCATCTGACTAACATGTTATGCGGAACAAAGCGTGAACCTGCTTTGCGTTACTTTATAAATAATTTTTAAGTTAAAATACACAGTTTAGTTAGTATCAGTATGTCACACATGTAGCGCAGCGGGGCGCCGATACCGACACCGCAGGCTACTACTACATGCATCCTACCCCCCCTCTGATCCCCTGAGCTGCTGCCTTGGTCGCTGATCGCCTAGCTGGGCCTCACACGAGGAATCGTGGGTCTCACCCGGCTGGGCTGATCGCCCGGGTGGCATATGGCTCTTTCCCCCCCCCTCCCCCTTACGACTACCATCCTTTCTCGGTTCCCTAACTGGAACCGAAATTGTAGACAGAACCCCTACAGAGGCTCTATGGGCCAACCCGATGACCCGCCCATGTTCATGGACGGAGAAGACTCCCATGGCCATAGGCCTAAGAGTCTGAAGCCATCACCCCTCCTCCCCAGGGAGGAGAGTGAAGACCCCCCATACTTGCATGTGATTTATTGTCTTTTAAAATATCATTTTTCATACTAAATTTACTTGAATTTTTTTGAATTGACTTTAATAGCCAACGTAATATTTATAATATTTGGTGAACAATCTACAGTAAAATGTACGAAACGTTGGGTTTTCTAGAATGTCTTTAGTGAATACCAAACATATACGACTGACACTGTTAAAAATAGTTACTTTTAAAATATATAGAATTGTATAAGGCGTGTTTTTATACTATCTATATAATACCATCCACACCACCTGGATGCGTGGCACTCCAGTACTGTGCGGTTTCGAAGGAATTTCCTTCCACGTGCCACTGAACTGTGGAATGGCCTACCTGCGGCAGTTTTTCCAGGTCGATACGAAATGGGTACCTTCAAAAAGCGCGCCTACTCCCACCTCAAAGGCCGGCAACGCACCTGTAGCTCCTCTGGTGTTACACGGGGCCGTGGGCGGCGGGGATCACTTACCATCAGGTGACCCGAACGCTCGTTTGCCTTGTCCTTTCCATAAAAATATATATATATATATACTATCTATTTATATTTTCCTTGATACTAAATTAATATTTATATTAGTAATTATTGATTAAGTACGGCGTACAATTCCGCCATTAAATATTTAAAGTTTACAAGAATGCACTGAAAGTAAAGAAAAAGCAAGTAAATAGCCACTGACAACTAATAAAGTAGTCTTGTCTTTCCCTATTTTTGTTTTTTACTCTTATCTAATATATTATACATTACTAGCTGTTACCAACAACTTCCCTTGCGTGGTCCATGGAAATTAACAATAAGTTCATCATACATGACACATGAATATGATTCTTGTACGCGTCATTATGAATCTTCCAATGATATGTTTAATGAATCAGTCCGTAGTCACAGGTAGACTCTACCTGTACATTGTTCCTTACTTTTTAGCTTGTTAGCTCAGCGGTAAGAGCACCCATTTAAACTGTCAATAATAAAATAAAATTAAAAATAGCTTACGAGCTCTTCAGTCGCCTGCTACTATGCTTATGCAAGGTGAAAGAAGGACAAAAACGTATATTCTTATTTAAAATATTAATATGAACAAGATTTTTCAAAGTAATTTGGTATTTTAAACCACGTACGAGTTATATTTTGACTGTCTATCAAATAGAAGCTTGACGTAAAAGCGTAAGCAGAGGGAACCTGAGGACCTAGTGATAAGACACCCTGTTTTCTTTTAACATTTCCGTTCCCCAATTCCAGCTGAATCGCACTTTGCTTTGTTATCAGAGCGAAGAAATGAAATTACTAAATATTATTTTAATATTTTCATTTCGTGGAGTGGGAATCGAACCCACAACCTGTCACGTTTACTACGCGATTAGACCTCAATTTATAATATTAATATACTTGAATCACTTTATAACGAAATATGGGAAAAGATAAGAGATAAGGTCACCTTATCTTTATTTTTTAACTTAAGCTAAAGAGACCAGACATTGCTATCAAATAACATAAAAACTTATCGTAAGTGTGGAAAAATAATAGAACAAGTTATAACAGCAAATGTGTTCGTAACACCGACTACGCAACTTGCGTACAAGTGGGCAATACTAACAGACCAACTTCTGCTAGTCATCTGATATGGTAATGCTAGCTGCTACTTTCACATAACGATATGATAGGGATGGGCGAGTAATCGATATATTTTATAATATTAATCGATATATTATGTAGTCGATATTTTTAATCTCGATATACTCGTATCGATTTGATATTTACTTTTGAATATCGATTTTTCTACTCCAAGGAATAAAAATATTAAATATGTATAATAAATAAAGAATATTTAGTATTTTTATTTCATCGCTGGTAACAAGGCAAAGGGCGGCGTTGAGTTCTGCAATGCCACGATTTGGCGGAAAGTGGGCAACGAAATGTCTTAACACGTTGGTTCTCAGGTTTCCTCTACCTACCCTGCTATATGCGGGAAACAACTTGAAGCTAAAAACAGAAATAAAAAATAATATTAATTCATATATTATGTAATCGATATATTTAATCTCATTAATCGATATTCGTTATTTATTTTTGAATAACAATTTTGATATTTTTGTTAGAAACGATTTAAGCGTTAAAAGCAAGCTTGCTTTTTTATCGTTAAATTTCCTTTTATTCGCGCTTTTTGCTTAATACACTACATATACGGATATTGTTTAAAACTTGTGTACAAATGGGCAATACTACGAACAGACCAACTTCTGAGCTAGTCATCTGATATGGTAATGGTACTGGGCTACTTTTATATAACGATACAAAACCGATATATATTTAACTGGCTATAAAAAAGAAGGTTCTCAAGCCAACTGTATTTTTTTTGTGTGTTACCATATAACTTTTTGCTAGGTGGACCAATTTTGATGATTCTTTTTTTATATGATAGCATTCTTCTGATGTGATGTGATAGAGTGCTTTTTTTTGTTAATATCTGAGTAGTTTTGGAGTTACTCGTAATTATTTTACTTTTTAATGCATTTTATATAAAGATGATTTTCTTATAATATTTTTAACCTCAATATATTGATATTCAATATTTGTTTTTTAATGTCTATTTTAATATTTTTTAAATATATACCCTGGAGGATAAAAATCCAAATATCGATATTTTATACCTTCATATATATTGTTTAAAAATATCAACACAGTGTATATCGATATTTTTTTTACATTTGCACATCCCTACAGTATAATGGGATTGAACGAATACTAAATGTTCATAGTAACTGATCTTTTCCCAATATACTATAGTACTTTACACTTTTAGTGTTAGCATCTTTTATTAAAGCGAATTTAGCAATAGTTTTCGATGTGCGCCATCTGTAAGACCTTTAGTAAGTAACGAAATAATTTTGTATGTATTCATAAACTCAATAATATATGGGTTTAAGCTTCACTCATAATTTTTATTCCGCTTAAGGCAATGCGAATTGTTAAGTCGCTGGTCGTGACACAGAAGTACAAGCGTGCGAATATAAACGCGACAGGTTTTGGGTTCGACTCCTACTCTAGGAAATGTAAAATTTCATCTCTGGGCTTAGTAACAAGACAAAGCGCAGCGTTTGTTCCGCCACTCAGCACACAATGCTCCTCAGACGGAAGGTGGAGTGTCTTAACATCAGATTATATCTGACTACCGGTTTAAGCTGTAAAAATTTCATGCGTATGGCTTCACAATTTTTTTTCCTATATAATTATTTTATTTCCACATAAAATTGACGCACCACACACAAAAAGTTAAAATATAGAGACATTATTCACAGGAAACCTTGAAATAAAAGCAATTTAGACGAATTGAATGAATCGCGGTGAAACTAACAAATGGTCGTCTTTATTTTCAATACAGATGTTATGTCACCGATTGCGATTAGCTACAACTATTGCTTACGTCGCCTTATAGGCTGTTGTCACGACACGACCTCGGGCTTTCCTATGACTTTGTGGTAAATGAAAGTTTTTCATCAAATGAAGACTGATATTCGTATAGTAATTGAGTAAAAGTTTTTTGGATTGGCTTGCAGGAAAAGTTAAATAAAAAACCAAAATATTATAGGAAGAAAATATAATAAAATATAACAAAGAAGGAAGGTAAAACGTAGATTTTTTAACTTCTCCCTGTATCCCACATAGCAAGGTAGGCAGAGGGAACCAGAGAACCTAGTAAGACACTCCATTCTTCTTTCAACAATTACGTTCGCCACTTACCGCCGCATTGCGAGTTGAGTGGCGGAACTCTCAACGCCGCGCTTTGCCTTGTTACCAAACCCATGAAGTGAAAATACTAAATTTTACATTTCCCGGAGTGGGAATCGAACCCAATAACTTAAGCCGCATTTTACAGTCGCATCGTTTGTGTCTCCGCGCCACGACAGTGGTGTTAAATATTTGATAATGCCATTTTGTTTTCTCAAATGATTATATTCCTAAGTAATTATTGCACAGCTGAAATTTGTTAGCTTGTTTGTTGTTAGCATGTGCGATATAAAACATAGGTATGTAACCACGGATGCGTAGGGACACATATGTTAACAACAACAATAAATTGAATATAAGAATTTCAACAAAGTTTCCTTATAAGAACGTTTAGCTAATTTTTGGCTATGACTTAACAAATTTCAAAAGGCAGACGTTCTTATTACAATAATTTTCTTAAATAAATTCTTTAATTTAAATTTAGTTCACCCATTTAAATTATTTGAAAGTCAAAGACCAACAGTCATAAACATAAAGCAGTTAATAATTAAAAATTATACACATCCTATACAAAAAAAACACAAACACGAAACAAAAGGTACATCGAGTTATAAACATGTCATGTCAAGTGATCATTAATCATAGAGTTTTGTATATTTTGTGAAACAACCATTAGAGAACAGTAAATAATTGATACCTACAGGTAGAGTGGCGCTCAGAGGGCGGACTGTAGCGGACTGTATCGGTTAAATCACAACCAACGTTAGTCCAATATCCGATACTTATTAACGTTGATTACCTCCTCAGTTACATTGAACACGATGTTTGACATCACAAAAATATAGTTTTTTTGTGGTAATATTTATTATATAATATTTTGATAATTTAATATTAAGGTAATTTAATTATAGTTATAATTTTCACTTCACATGTTTTTTTTCAGCAATCCATGATTTAACCTTGCTAGTGGAAAATCCATAGCGTTAGAGACTCAAGTGACTCAACTACTGCTTGAGATTTGCGACCAAAGTGTAGGCTATTTCTTTGACCATTCTTTCTCAAATTTGATAGGCTCTTCTGCTAATGCCACCAAAATATTTTAATGCATTTGAAGTAAATCAACATATGATCTATAATATAATTTTCCTAAATAAGAAGAAATTGCAAAATGAACAGCATTTTAAGCCAACAGTTACCTTCCATAAGTGATAATCGAATGATAATCCAATTAACTATTTCACGAAAGTACACCAACTGTTGAGTCGGCCTGTATTCGAGTTCTCGCCTACTGGTTAGTAGAACTGCCTTCCATGCCGATAGTAGCTTCATGCAGGACTAACAATAACAACGTTTTTAGGTTAGCTAAATAAAAGTTCCTTATATGAGGCCATCTATGCGCAGTGGAAAAGTAAGGACAATAGGTTTTGGGCTCAATTTCCAGTCAGGGAAATGCATATATTTAAAAAAATATTTCTTTGCTTTGTTAAGATTAAGCGCAATGTTGTTTTTTTTTCAGTCAACGATAACTCGATTTCGAGCGCAAAGTGGTGAATTGAGTATTTCGACTTTAGGCTCTTCTTAACTATTCGGGAAAAAGTGGAAAGCTGCTTTACTATGTTAATTTCCATAAAAAAAAATGATTTTAAAAGTAATATATAATATGTATTGCAGGTGGTGCGTGCATCATGTGCGCGTGCGCGTGGCGGCTGCACGCCTTCACCGCCGCGCTTGTACTCGCCGCGCACCTCATTAAAGGTCAGTCTTATAGTCTTTAGTCTTTATACGGAGGTTCAAGGTTCAAATTTTAAATCATACTCGTATGTACCAGGTACCGGACTTAACTCTTGGAAGGACCGTGCTACCGAGTGTACATAAAAGAAAAAAAACAAAAGACAAAATAAGCAAATATCATGACATTTGTCTTTTCTAATTATGTCTTATATCAGTTTTCCTAAAAGTGACACCCATGCTAATAAAGCTGGCAAGATATTTTGTAACGAAATAGAAAAAATACTATCAGGCAAAGCTGTTAATTTGTTATTAAGTTCGACATAATATTCAAAAAAAAATTAAATATAAATATACATATTTTAAAGTAAAAAGTATTGTAAGTAATTTTAATTTCTATGAGAAAAAATAAATTTTAGTAAGTATTTATATGGGCTTAACAAGCAGAAACTTATGGCTTTAAAAACAGAGAGGAATGGAAGTTAATGGGGAGGCCTATGTCAGGAGCATCTGATCAACAAACTGGCTGCTGATAAAGAAAAATATATTTATGTAAGAAATATTGTATCATGGTCAGAATAAAGGCTGTATTATTATGTATCTCATTATAAGTTCTCGGGTTCAAGAACCCCGGTCGCTGGAAGGCTTGCGTGGGGACACAGGTCAACACGTAGAGGCCCCTTTGAGACAATAATATTTTTAATCTGACGCATTGGCGGGATCCATCTCTGAGTAACCGCAAACGGTGCTCAGAGATGGTCACCAGTCAATGCGTAAAAATATGGAGACATATGGAAAGCGCTAAAACAGGGCTGTGGAATCAGAGTTTGGATGGATTCAAAGTACTGGGCTATTGATTGAGACTACCGGACGTCCACCTTTTCAACAGTCTCAAATTGAAGGGTTGGCGGACGGTGACTCGCCTCCACTAAGAATGGGCCCCCACAAAGCGACGTAGTGCCTCCAGGCGCAACATCGGTGTAGTCGGCTAAGAGGTGTCGAGAGGTGTGCACCGTTTCACACCTGCCATCGCGAGCGCTCTGTGAGCAGGTTTCCCCGTTATTACGCAGATTGAGCTTTTCCACCCTTCCGAGCATATAGCTCTTGCGCTCCACTCTGCTTCGGCCAATGAAGGCAAGCCAGAGGCCGGGGGATAAGTCACAATTCCCTCCCGGAGTCTCAGGTCCGTGGGGTCGCCACTCCCCAACAGCTCGCCTATAAGCTTCCCTGCGGGCTTATTATTATTATTATTATATGGAGCTTAACCATAATCAATTATAATTTATTAAACGAAAAATACACATTATACTAAATATTTAAACAACTGTACAAGAAACTACATTTTTTAAATTAATTTCAGCTGCACGTTTATAATTACGGTGTTCTCGTAAACAGAAATGAGTTTATGAAGTGTTTTACATATAATTATAATAAATCCCACTCCAGTCTAATGATATTTACGTATCTCGTGGCTGGTGGCGTAGCTCAGCTAAGCTAACAGCATGTAGCGTCAGCATGAATTACATAACATGCTTAGAGAATATATGCTAGTTTTAGAAATTAATGTAAAATTTAAAAGAAAATATGATTTTCAGTAGTTAAAGCACAAACACGTTTAGTTTTTGTCGTAAAGTGTGTACACTACCACACTTTGATATTAAAGCGGTATACAAAAAGACTGTAGATACCAACTTGTTAGGTGGTAGGAGGTTCGTCCTCCGACTGGCTCACTGACCACTATCATGTCAAAGACGAACCGCCAAATATCTAATGATGTGTGTTCGGTTCATTGGCGTATAAGCCAGATTTCCTTTACCCACCATCCTTTCCCCAAAATGTGGTGGTTCTGATGAGTGGACTACTGCAGTTGTCCCCCACTCCATCAGTATCCTCTAGGTTGGCAACTTGCACATCTACAACATCTGGTGTTGTAGATTTCTATAGGCGAAAGGTAACCACTTACCATCAGGTGGTCCCTTTATGCTGCGTTTGCCGTCCTCTTCTTCTTCTTCTTCTTCTTCCTAGCATTGTCAGCTAGCCAGGGTCTGCTTCCTACTCAACCTACTCCACTTTGCACGATCTTGCTGCATCACGGGTAGTTAGTCCGTGGCTCTCATATCCTGCTTCCACGACATCCAGCCATCGCTTCGCCAGGCGTCGGGAGGTCTAACTCAGGGACAGATATATCGAGCATTTTCTTCCGACATGGTGTTCGGGACGGCGCACAACATGGCCACATGCCATCCTCAAACGACGCTCTTGGAGGCTTATCCGCTGCATCACGGACCCGAGGCCTCAGATAGATAGTATTGCAGTAGCCGCGATCAGCGCGTAACGCCACGCATCCATCTCAGCATCTTCATCTCCGTGACGCGAAAGCTCCCCCTGGTTTGACGAGGCGGTGCCGGCCAATTCGCTACCGTATAAAAGAACAGGTCGGATTATGCGCGCTATATCTGTCCCGCTCAATTGAGCAGTATTCACGGTGCGAACCACACCAGTGACCTCCGCCATTTGGCCCAAGCAGCGCATATCCGAGCTTGGACATCGTGATCGATGCCTCGGACTCGTGCAAAACGGATCCAAGGTACCTGAACTTTTCCGACTTAACGGCTGGTTCAGGACCTATGGATAGTGCCAGAGTCCGAGCTCCATGCACCATGTACTGGTCTTCGACACGTTTAGCTTAAGACCGCCGTTCTCCAGCGTGCCCTTCAGAGGTTCACTCTCTGCTCTAACTTCGTCCGGTCCCCCGTCAGCTTGAGTGCTATATCATCAGCATACATCATCAGCCATAGGCTGGTCACAGACATCTCAAAAGCCGAGACAGTATCGAGCACTACATTGAGAATAGAAACGGACTAGCGCCGGAAGATGAACCCCTGCAGTGTGGGGAAAGGTTTGGTGTCGCCAGCTTAGTGGTCTAACCATTGACGCGGAATCGCGGTGCATATCTAATAGTAATATAGGCCTCAGGGATCCTTGGATCACCCAATGCCCGCAGATACGTGACGAGGCACGCAGTCAAAGGCCTTCTGCAGATCTAAAAATACCAGGCTCTCCTTTCTCTGTATGCCTCCATCGAAGTTCTGAGGGCAAATACGGCGTCCATGGTGCGGATCACAAAGCAAAAATCCATACTGACATTCAGAGACAGTACACTCTCGGCAAGCCTGAGATCGATTACGCGCTCGAAAGAGCTTCATGGTGTGACTCATGATCTTGATACCCCCTATAACTACCACAATCTTGAACACTGCCCCTTCCTTGTAAATAGGGGTAATAAAGGTGTTGCGCCATTGATGTGGCATTTGTACCAGTGTTCAAGATGCGGTTAAAAGAGATCAGTGAGCATGAGCACACCAAGAGGCCCAACGATTTCCACGCCTCGATCAGGGTGTCGTCAGGCCCACCGCTTTCCGGTTCTTCATGTGTCGAAGGCAATTCCGAGTTTCGTCAAGAGGTTATTGGGGCAATAAGTCCGAGGTTAAGGAGCGGTTCGGAAGGAGGCGCGCGGTTGGACATGTTCGGCGACCACTGCTGGATGTTTGCTCAGTATTTGTTCTGAGAGCCCTGATCGCAAAGCAGCGTACCTCAGGAGTCATGACACAGAGACATTGGAAATGTCTTGTGTCGCTTTATCGAGCGTGCCAGTTTATATATGAGCTGCCCTCCGCAGTTTCAAGTTTATCGTAAAGTGGTGATAAACTCGCTGCGGGCTCTGGCTACAACTGTTTTGCTGGCGCGTTGCGCAATGTAATCCACTCTGTCTTCAGAGTTGGAATTCTACCACTCCTTAAAAGCAGCCTTCTTTCGAATCGCTTCCCTGCACGCGTCATTCCACCACCATGTCTCCCTGTCGATGACTCGTCCTCCCTAGATACCGAACTCACGCAGTAATAATTGCTGACTGGGCTCGGTCCCAAGTTTCCTGGGCAGTTTGGGTGTCAGTCAATAGATTTTGACTTTAGCCTCTGCCAGAAAGTCATTCATCGGCCCATCAACAGCCACCACTTGATTCTGAGGTCACGTTTCTCGGCCTTTCTTTTTCGGAGTAACGACATAGTCCATGACAAGAAGACGATGTTGGGCCGTTAGGCTTTCTGGGAATGACCTTGCAGTTAGTGACCCTTGCCTATATGACACCGTCTGGTCAGCAGATAATCTATTTGAGTTAATTGGGGACCCGCTCTTATGCGTGATAAGGTGCTGGGAATTCTTTTGGAAGAACGTGTTCACGATGGCCAAAGTCAGACGCAATACAGGTTCTCAGAGTATTTTTCTCCTCCGCATTGCGACGACCATAACCAAACCACCGTGAACACGCTCATGCATGTCCCCAGTCCTGCCACGTGGCCGTTTAAGTCCCCCCCAACTATGATTACCTCGGTAAGTGGTATGGCGCGTAGCACCCCTTCAAACTGCTCCCAGAAAGGACTCCTTTCGGCGCAACTACAGCCCGCCTGAGGGCATAGAGGCGCTGATCAAGTTGGTGATTACACCCTCAATCAGTACCCTTACCCGCATCAAACGATCGCAGCGACGGTCGACTGAGAGACCACTCTGAAGCTCTTCAGAGAGCACTACCGCCACACGGTCTTACCCGAGGGCGACCCAGTGTATCTCGCTGGTAACCCTGTCGATGTTGCAGGACTTGTGCCTTTCCAGCGTGTTTCTAATAGGAAGACACACTGAACCCGTCCACATCTTCAGTACATCTGCGAGTTCTCATCGTCGGTTAGAGCCAATATTCCATGTTGCAAAGCGGAGTTTCTTTCACAGGTACTTGCGTCTTTAGCCGTGCCCGTGCCCGACACAGTAGCCCTTGCCCGCCATCGCAGGTGTGGGAGCGATGTGCCTGCGCGTCGTTTAACTGGCGACGCCTAGCCATACCCAGCATTTTCTTAATCTTTCCATTTGATTGGCGAAGGTGGTTTATTAGACGACTGCCATCTGACCTCCAAAAACCCGTATAGGTAAAACCAAGGGAGAGATAAGTCAAGAAAGGAAAAGAAAAGAAAGGAGATCAGGACAGGGGGTGCGCAATGAAGGACACCACTTTCATGGATTGGATGATAGGAGTATGATAGTGGTGGCTCGTTGCCGTCCGTTATCAGCAAAAAAAAAAAAACAACTAGTGTCACTAATCTTGGCTGACTAATCACACTGAGTTGGGAAGTTGACAAAAAGTAATTAAAAAAAAGATTTTAATTATTAATTGATTATTAATTTAGTCCAAGAGGAAGCAGAATAAAATTACCTGTATTACTCTACCACCTAGAGATACTCCAGAATAAATATATCTAATATTTTTTCTGAAACTACACTAGACCAATCTTGATTTTTTTTTTTTTTTGTTTTTTTTTTTTTTTTTTTTTATGGATAACGGATGTAGCGGAAGCAGGCAGAAGGACCACTTGATGGTAAGTGGTTACCTTCGCCCATGAACATCTACAAAACCAGAGAGGATGTTGTAGATGCGTTGCCAATCTACAGGAAGAATACAGATGGAAGGGAGAGGACAGTATAGTAGTCGCTATCGGAACCATCACATTTCGGGAAAGGATGGGTGGAAAGGAAAACCTGGCTTACATGCCATCGAACCGGAACACATCATAAGATATTTGGCGGTTCGTCTTTGACGCGATAGTGGTCGCGAGCCAGACGAGTTGAACCTCCTACACCACCAAAAAAAATTTATTAAGTTATCATTATCAATATCAATCCCAAATCTTAAACTAGCTTTCATGTTATACTTACTTAATAGTATATATTTTAATTTCTCTTCAAATGCCATTCAAAGTGTTATCCATATCAATTCCAGCGGATAGCAGGACCACCCTTACCCGACGTCCATCCCTCATCCCGTCCTGATCCTCGTCACACGTCGTCTTATTACCTGCTAGTTATTCACAGCACGACTGAATTGAGTATCGTATTTTATTGACATTTGTCTAAATGTTTATATTTTTTTACAATTGTAGGCGATTTTATTATTGGATAAAAAATGTGTGTATACTTTTTTGTTATTAGCTGAAAAAAATATTGTGTGTTCACTCTATGTTCTATATTTCTGCATAAATTATGAGAGCATATGTTGTATGGCGTAACTTAACGCCGTATTTTGTCTTAGAATAGTGTAACAGTGAAAATAATTGAAATGTAATCTCTTGGAGTAAGAATTGAACCCACAATCATTAGTTGTTCAGTCGGACAATATATGTAGAGATTCATAGGTGTATTATACTTTTTTTTAGCTTCACGCTGTTACCTGAATTTAGCATTGGCAGAGGAAATCTGAGAACCTAGTATTAAGACACTCCGTTCTCTTACAACAATTCCCTTCCCCACTTTGCCGAATTGAGGCTGAGTTGTGGAACTCAAAACCGCGCTTTGTCTTGTTACCAGAGAGGGAAAATTAAAATATTAATTATTATAAATATTCGATATTTTTATAGAAATGAATTATTTAAATTGTTTCATGTAATTATTTATTGTTTTGTGGGGTTGTGGCTGCATAACGTTGCTGACTTTAGTTTTGGTTGCAATTATACAATTGACTTGGTAATTAAGTACATATTAATGTTATATGAAAACAGATATCGCTTGTAATAACTAAGTGGTTTGCTATTTTGTCCTGATTTAAAATTATAAGTAATATATTTGCAAGCATTTCATGAAATCTAGTTTGACAACCAAATCAAAACATACATTATTGAAACAGGCTATTTTAAAAATTGAACAGAAAATTAGTATAAAAATGTCAGTATTGTCAGTCCTACAACAAGCTACCACCGGTTTGGAAAGTAGTTCTGCTGATAAAAATTGGTCGGACTTTTGGTATTCTAGTGATGTATAAGTCCGATTTTATTATACAGCTTACTTATAAATATATATAACTTGTTTGATGGTAATTAATACTGTATTGAACCAAACCAATCTGACATTGAAAAAAGAATCTAAATATTCCTCGCGGTGGGAATTGAAGCTACAACCATCGCGTCTTCAATTCGATAATTTTACCGTGATTTTCTCAGAATATATATGAATTAACAATACAGTTTTTATTAATTGTAGAGCGAACTTTGACAAACGTCGATAGATTTTTTTTAACTGCACTCACAGATATCAATTAAAGTGCAAACTAACATTAAATCAGTGTAAACTTTCAACTACACTAAAACGCAAAGCAATATTACATACGAACGTTCAAATATACGTACAAATCGTTAAAAATGTTGAATTCGTTTGGAGTTGTGACGAGTTCGATTAACAAAGTTGGGAACATGTTACATTTCAGTTCCAAATTTGGTTAATGAGTACACTTTACTTAACTACAAGAATGGCGATAACTTATAAATTATGCTTATATATTGCTTAAAAGTTACTTCTGAAATGTTTATATTATAGTATATATCATACATATATGGCTATTGTGTCGGAGTGGGACGGTTATGGGTTCGATCCCTCGTCGCGGGTATGATTATATTTAATTTATTTTTAATTATCCGCTCTGATAAGGTAAACAGTGGCGTTGAGTTCCGCCATACATAACGCAATGTCTCGATTTTGGGCGGTGAAGTAGTGGATGGAGTGTCTTGACACTAGGTGCTCTCTGACTACGTTATAACTCATTTGGTTGTTTCATTATCTGACATAAACAGATATTTGATATAGAAAAGTCAATTTATTATCTTAAAACAAATGCTTTTATTAATACTTACAAAATACATACTACATATAACAATGTATACGACTATATAATAAGGAAAAACCATGCCATAACGTAGCTTTATTTTTTGCGGAAATTAACTAATTTTAAAGCTTCTACCAAAAAATATTTTACAAAAATATTAGCAAAAATGTCATCAATAAAATGGTACGTCTCACGCTCAGCGGAGCTAAATAATTGAATTGAAATAAAAGTATTTATTATTGACATTCGCAACAACTGGCAAGCTGGCGTTCGGATTTTAGGGCTGACCTCGTTGCGATCCAGTACAAATTGCTTTCTGGAATCTAAAATGTTTTTTTATATTTCTGCACTTTCTAAGAACACTATTTACTTATAGTAATCGTAATATAAAATATCATTCAATGGAGTGGTATAGTAAATCTATATATATGTATAAAACGCTTTGGTTACTGAGTAACAGCAGATAGCGCACAGGCGATACAGCTGGCAATAGGAAGCTAAAATTTTGCAGGTAGGCTCTTTGGGAAGTAGGGGGCACTAAGAAAAAATGTTTTTAAATTTCCTACGAAAATAGGAAAAAATAGAAGTCGCGGGATACAGCTAGAACTAAATATAAAGTCATATTACAACTTTCTAAGTTCCAGTCCACATCTAAAAGGATTCCTTACCATTTAAAGAATACAAAAGATTACAACAAAAGACTGCGACGCAAATTGCAGCAGTTAACGACCACTATTTTACGAAACTGCACTTTATGGAAAAAAGAAGCAAACGAAAACGACCCTTAAGCGCGTCTCGTGAAGGACTATTGTCGGAGTTAGGTATTTTACGACGTTCAACTTGCAACGCTTGCACTTTGGCTACGAGGCATCATTTCGAAATGTCTCCACTATAACTTGTAGTACGGATAAAGATTGTTTCGTTTGACCCGGTCGCGTCGCCTCGAAACGATCTCTACACCCTTGTTAATAAAGGTCAATAAAACGACAAGCGACCGACAGCGAGATTTTTCTTACTCTACTAAATTGATTCTTATTTCAATATCTGTAGAGTTTCTTTTTCAACAATTAACATAAGAAAATAGGTGCTACGTGCATATAAATATGGGCTACCGACGATGTGAGAGTTTATGACGTGTTTCGCAAGACTGCACTTTAAGGCGGCGTGACGTAAATGCGACGTGAGCGGTTCCTGCGGACGCCGCGACACGCGACCGACACACGCTACGCCTCTAATCTAACTTGGAATAATTAAATGCACTCTAATTCATCTAATGGTGTTGCTTCAAACTAACTTGACTCTATCTTTAGTGCTTGCATAGCGGCTGAACATTTGTTATGTGAATTTCATCCTTTTTACTCGATTGCGGTAGAATTGTATGTAATGCTGATGTTTTGACTTGTATGTATGAAGTGCGTGTATTTTATTTCGTAAGTGTATACGCCTGTCGTAGCGCAGAGAGACAAGCGTGTGACTGTAAACGCGATAGGCTGTTGGTTCGATTTCCACTCCAGAAAATATATTTTTTAAATAAAATTTAGTATTTTTATTTTCTGGGTGTGGTAACAAGGCAAATCGCAGAGTTGAGTTCCGCCACTCAGCACACAATGTCTCAGTCCAGCGCAAAGTGGGAAACGTAAATGTTGAAAGAGAGTGTCTTAACACTAGGTTCTCAGGTTCCCTCTGTCAAAAAAAAATATAAATAAATAAATATAATTTAAAATAAAATATTTATTTCACTGTTAGCTGTACAATAGTAATATTTTTTATATTGGAATACTTGATAAAATTCATTAATTTGTTATTTTTAATTTGATTCCCTTTTAATATTTATCAGAGCAATCAAAATAGTTTTTACTATTGAGTGACGGCTGTATGTCAGAATGCTGTGCCTAATCCAGAGCGTTTTACTCAACGAGCTGCACGAGTGCAGAATGTTTACATGTTGGAATTTTAAACGAATTTGTGAGATAACTTTTAATACTAAGCTATTTCAGATGTAAAAATATATAGTTACTTAGTTCTTTAGTTTATGGTTTTAAGCGTGTCACTTGAGAACAAATAAGGTCAACAATGTCACTTAACACATACATAATCTCGTGGCATAGGTTGAAATCTTTGGATGTTTTTCATATATGCTTGTGGTAGGAGGTTCGTTCTCCGTCTGGCTCGCGACCACTATCATGTCAAAGACGAACCGCCAAATATCTTATGATGTGTTCCGGTTCGATGGCATGTAAGCCAGGTTTTCCCCTATCCCACCCATCCTTTCCCCAAAATGTAGTGGTTCCGATAGCGGACTACTACATTGTCCTCCCCTTCCATCTGTATCCTCTAGGTTGGCAACGCATCTACAACGCCTCTGGTGTTGTAGATGTTCATGGGCGAAGGTAACCACTTACCATCAGGTGGTCCTTCTGCTCGTTTGCCATCAGTTATCCATTAAAAAAAAAAAAAAAAAAAACCTATAGCTTGTAGTTTTAGGACCAAATTCCACTTGAGTACAGAATAAAAAAAAATCCTCAAATCTAATAACATAAATATAAGTAACATTTCTTTTCCTCTTATATGAATAAGCTTCTTTTGTTTTACGTGAACTTACAATGATTTGAATTAAAATGAAAATATTATTATTTATAAAGGTTAAAGCACAATTAAATTATCAACTGTCATAAAAATATCAGTACCTTCATGGACAATAGACTTCACCAACGATTCAGAAGGCACTTTTGCTGAAAAGAGCTTACGATAAAGTTTACAGTACTTTAAAAATATAATTTTACAATAACTTCGTTTCAGTCTAGTGGTTGCAATAACCATTAATAGAACTCCAATCTGTATCATTATGTAACTTTAATATTAAAGATGCATTTCTTTTATTTCTTTCTTATTTCGGTCACAGACAGATGTCAAACTAATATCGCATTGTGCAAAACTTGGTCAAGGGCCGGCCGGGCTTCGTCTATAGCTCTATAGCACTCTGGCTGCAGGGCTCTACCAGGGCTGCCTTGACGTCTAAACGCTACGGCAGTTTATATATCATATAATATATAAATTATTAGTGTCATGATCAATATTCAAAGGTGATAATTTTAATATTTGAAGCAGATTTCCTTAATTTCTAATTAAATCCCATATTTTTATGTGTCATAGTATGAGTATTATCCAAAAAGATATGTATTGTGCTTAAAGACTAGCGCTTACTGATAATTAATAAATGAGGCTTGTCACAAAAATCAAACATACCACATATATTTTTTAAACTGACTAGCATGGGCATATTTGCTATAAGTCCTATATGCAATAAATATCGGATGTAGGTCAGTTAAGTTTCTCAAATATTTTTAATTGAAGCCAATCAAACACGTGCGTTACGAAATATCAGGAAATATCAAACGGAATATTTCATTTTACAAAATTGTTTTCGAAATCCACTTTTCAGGAAGCTATCATCAATTTCAGCAAAACTTCAATTGTGTTTCTTTTTCAGGAGTGTTCGTATATATGACACGTGGCAGCCCTTGTGAGAACAAATGGATCTCGCTGAGGGTTCCATTTTAGGCGCCTTTCAAACAGAATCAGATAGCGTTTTCTTTCTCGTCTCTGAATGCTTATAATATAAGAGAACTGGAATTACGACCTATTAAGTACTGTACATCTCTTAAAATGTTCTTATTCTTAATTTAAAAGTATATCAAACGCGCATTTTTACTTCATTAAATTATGCCAGACTGCGGGCGAAAAGCTAATAAATATTTTAAATAAAAATTAACTAAGTAGATTCAACAGATTAATTTATTTTTTTGATTATGTATGAAAAAAATAAAAACGACTTGACTGAGGCTTCTAACTTTAATCCTATAAGAGTAAAATGCAAATTTGTTAAATAGTCTCCACATAATGGAGACTCAAAATATAGACTATATATATTACGTGGCGACTCAGTCTTACTTGTAAAGTAATTTAAAATTGCAATTTCTTTTTTGTGTTTTACGTTTTTTTCCGCGTAGCAGGGTAGACAGAAAGAATTTAGTCTCGAGATACTCCGTTTTCTGCGTTCCACCTGAATTTGAAACAGTGCCTCTTAAGGCAGCGGTAAACGCAGTGCTTTGTGTTATCAGGAAAATTATTTAAATATAATCATGCCATCGAGTGGGAATCGAAACCATAATACCTGTACCTGTGCCCTGTGGACCAGCTACAATAAAAAGACGCTAGATGCACTCAGAGTGCAATATTGTTGCTTTCAGGATTATGTTGGGACTGGGACGCTTCTGTAGTGCGTCCGCAATGTTTACTGAAGCGAAGACCGATGATTTTTTCGCGATTTTGAGAAAGCGGACCGCGTCTTTATTAAACAGAACGCGGAACAGTCCTAACAGAATTCTGAAAATGTTCAGTGCCAAGCATGGACCTATGCTAGAGCACGTTATTGGTGTAGTGGTGAGGCAAGCAAGGCTGAGTAAATAGAAAGTAAATTAGTATATAGATTGTTAATATAAGTTTAGTAACGTAGTTTTAAGTTTCTATTGTTACTAACAACTGGACTGTATATGTCTTAATAAATAAATAAAAAAATAATCGCTTTTACAGTCAAAATAACCACTGTCACATGATGGCTTTTTGTAAAATTAATAGCATAAAATTATTTTAAGTACAAAAATAAATATTTAGTCAATTTAAAACGTTTTCAATTTAGTTGATTTTCACTACTTAAATGATAAAAGCGCATTTGAAATATACGTAAAAGTATTTTCACATCTCTGGCCTAGTTACACTAAGTGCGGCGTTGCTTTCCGACATCTAGCACGCAATTTCTTTAAACGGAAGAAATTTTACAATTGAGTGACTTCTTTAGGTTTTTTCTGCCTACTACTACGACTATTGTTGTGGTGCAGTAGATAAGAGAAGATAAAGTAATAAAATATGTACCTGTAATATTATTATCACATACTTTAAGACCACAGATTTAAATCAAGGCAAAGCGCGGCGTTGAGTTCCGCCACTCAGCACGCAATTGCCTCAATTCGGCGGAACGTGGGGAACGTTAAAAGAGACAAAACACTAGGTTTTCTGGTTCCCTCTGCCTACCCTGCTATGTTCGGTATACAAGCTATATACTATATGTGCGTGAAGCTAAAAAAATGGTTTAAATCACTTTTTTCTTTTCTTTTTTCATAAAGTATGTATGTTGTACGGAAGAAGGTTGTGGTCATCTACTGCACAATTTTTAATATTTGGATCAATGTTGTATGTTTCTGGTCCACTGCAAGAATATTTAGTAACTCACTTACAAATATAATACAAATTATATCTTACTTAATATCTAATAGTTACATACGTCGGTCACGTCATGATTAAATGTTCCACGTTGAGAGCGACTCTACATATTGATTTCGATTAATAACATACCAAAGAACTCTCCGTCCCGCTCTCTACTCATATAGCTGATATAATCACGAATTCTCGTTGTCAGTGACCGAGTTTGATTGAAGCGCTCTGAGCCGCTAATAATTATCAGTTATTAACCTCAAATCGCCAATATCGAAATTGCTGGAGTTCGAGCGCTCGATATAATTAGCTGTCAAATTATGTAAATGTGGTCCTTTGCGATGCATGTTACGTGAACTGGGGAGGCGGATTTTGCAGATTTGAAAAATAATTGTAGAGTCAGGAATATTATAAAAAATCTGGGAATTTAAGAGGCCTCAATGGCGCAGTGGGACAGCGTGTGTTTAAAAGTACGATTGGTTATGGGTTCGGTTTCCACTCCGGGGAATGATTATATTGAAATTATTTTTAACTTCCGTCACAGTCTCAGATTTGGGTGAAAAGCAGTAAACCGAGTGTCTTGACACTACGTTTTCTCTAACTACCCTCCTATGCGGGATAAAGCGTGAAACTGTTAAGAATCTTCTAAATATATTGCATATTGTAATAGTTGTGTATTTACGAGTGAATTAAAAAACATTTGGGAGTTTTTTTGGTTTGATTTGGTTGCCAATATAATTCAGTACAATAAAAATGCAAATATATATTACTAGTTTCTTCTTACACAAAAATTATATAGGTAGGCTAATAGTCAGAAAATAAAGGTTATATATAAAATAAATGTAGAGACTCAATTATTTCTAGTTAACTGAATAAGAAATAAAAAGCTTAAATTACGGAATCAAAAGAAAAATTAAGGATGAAATACATATTTATTATTAGAAATTGAGTTTAACATTAATAAATTATTCAAGTTATTCAGTTTCCGCTTCGAGTATATCCTTGACTTATAAGATATATTTTTAGATTTGTAATATTACTTCAAACCGATACCTTTTTTTTCGCTGAATGAATTCGTTTAATTTTCTGTTTATTTTCTGCGGTAAGTTTCTTTGTAAGATAAAATATTCAAGATAGGAAAGAAAAACAGGAATACTTTAATAAATTCTAAATGAATATATCTAAAAGAACCTTTTGAATTTTATACAGGCGCGGGGCATTCGGCTCTACATTTACATATATTTGTTAAACAAAAACATCAAGGCTACTTTTTGCCGTGATATATTATACATATTCATACAGCCATAAAGCAGGCCTTTTATGGGTAATAAAAGCTAAATAAAGCAATCACTTACTAGCCCTGTATAATAAGTCACTGTGTAATTCGGCTGAAAGCCGGTTATTACTCCGCCGCCTTCCTTGGCGCTGCTCTTGCAAACTATATATAATGTAAACCACATATAAAAGCAATATAAATATTTTTTAAGATATACTTTGGTTCAAAATTTATTGTAATTTCTTTACAGTGTATAGAATTACAGTGTGAATCATTTTTTTAAGAATAAATGCATTGATCTTTAGCGTTAACTAGGGACTTGTGTCGGTGTCTATAATCAATTATAGAGAATTTTATTAGAAAAATAATACGTTTAATATTTCTATAACTAGAAATTGTCAAGAGATGTCTAAAATATCAAAATAATAAATACAAAGAAATTGTGAAATAACATAGTTTTTGTAAAAAACAAAACAAAATTGACTTGAATTACTAAAAAAATATTGTATTTTTATTAGTAATTTTAGCTGTGGTTTTGAGTTCAATTCCCCCTCATTTTATAACTACGAATACGAGTCGATATATGCGTAGGTGGTTACATTACCAGACATATTATCATTCTGAGACCAGAGAAACCAATTTATTTGTAATATAGAGAGTTTGTCAAATAATATGAGGCCGTTAAACCACAAGGGGACAGCTTCTGATTATAAACGCGTTTGGATGTGGGTTCGATCTCTACTCGGGGATTCAATTCAAATTCTTTTAATTTTCTCTCTATAGTAAGACAAAGTACGGCGTTGAGTTCCGCTAATCAATTCCTATAATCTCGAATTCTGGTCGAAAGCAAAGGACGGAGTTTCTTGACACCAAGCTTCATAAAATAATACAAAATAAACTAACTATTATACAACTACAAACAAAAAACCAACACATTTAAATTATAACAATGTCTAACCCAGTGGGCAGGTCTAATATTAAGTAAATTGCGTTAAATCGCTCTAAACACCGTCCGAGCGTCTAACTGAAGTATCGCACGCCAACTTATCTTTATGTTTGTAACGACGCCCGTTCTCTTGTTTACGGCTACGAAATCTACATACGAGCTACGAGCTACGAATTGCGGCTACGAACTGCGGCTACGAGCTACGGCGAGCTACGAGCGTAGCGTTGCCAATTCCACTGTTATTACAAATAATATCAATTACGACACATTGAGCATATTGTGGGGCTCGTTCTGTGTTACTTTTATGGTAATTTATATAATGGAGCTTCAGTTCTCTTTTTGTTTTGGTAAGTTAAATGTTCGGTTGGTATTTACTTTTTGTGCTATTGTATGTAAAGTTTGGTGGATTATGTCGTATTCATATGTGTATGTTTTAATGAATGAATATGTATTAATACATTCAATCATTTTCATTTTTCCCAAAGGGCATTGAAGTCATAATCGAGTTTACAGTCATCCGCTACTGCGCTACGATGGCCTCTTTATTAAAAATTGATTTAGAAAATTACATTTAAATATGCTATTAGTTTTTAAGGATAAAATAAAATGTATTTATTATTCATATGTTTAAATAATATTTTCATTGCATTTTGTCGTAACCTTCTCTATATTTATTGAAATTATTGGAATAATTGGATGAGGTTGAAAAACAACACCGCAAATAATATGTCTGGTGTCATTCACTTTATTCCCTTTACTGCTTTTTTCACTTCTTTATTTTTTTTTAAATTAAAGCAAAGTAAACTTTTTTAATTAGAATTAGAATTTCAAGTCGACAATTCGTAACAACTTAGATATTCAGCGCTCTGTTGCAATACTCGTAGCCCTTTGATGTCGCCTGATTCGCTTTGTTACACCTACCTTTGAAGTCGCGTCGTGTCGGCGGAACCTAATTTTGTAACGTCTTTTGGAAGAATTTAATTGAGCGCACCCTTTATTACCTTTAATTATTGATTCTAACGATATATGTGATCTCATTCTCTCCTTGTCATGTTAGTTCCGCATGTGTTATTTCTGTATACCAATTTAAATAAATTATTGAATATTTGGCATTGATTGTGATGTTTGTGTTCTCATGCTCGGGTAAGCTTGGGTTTAAAGAACTTTATTATCGGCTAAGACAATTGTCACTTATGCGATAACATGGTTAACTTAAATATCTAATACACAACAGTAATAAGATAGTTTTACAAAATTGTTACATTTGTGCGGAAACAATATTTAAAATGTTAAAATGAAATACAATAAAAAATAAAAAATAAAATAAAATAAAATAAAAGCCCGGTGTACATACAAGTTTACGTTTCTTAAATATCTTTATATAATTTAAAGCTAATTAATTTAATTTAATTTTAAGCTTTTTGTTTAAATTACGTGATTTAAACAAAAAAGCGTATCCTTTTTCGAAGGCGTATGGAGTATTTTTAGATTTTCAATAATCTTCTAGATATCTTTCAGATTGCAATTAAAGGGTCTAAGCTTTTCCACCCAAGAAGCAATTTCTTAGGAAATGAGAAAAATATTTACTTATACTCTCACTCTCTACTTACTCTGCCAAATAAGCATAAAGCATTATTGTATATTGACTAACTTCTCGTATTTTTTCGTTAGTTGCAAAATAATATTGGTGTAACAAATTGATGTTTTCACCACGTACTGCCGATTGTAGTAATGATTTCGTTAATGTTAAAATTATTAAATTAAAAATACTCTCTACTTACTCTGGCAAATAAGCATAAAGCGTTATTGTATATTGACTAACTCAACTTCTCGTATTTTTTCGTTAGTTGCAAAATAATATTGTTGTAACAAATTGATGTTTTCACCACGTACTGCCGATTGTAGTAATGGTTTCGTTAATGTTAAAATTATTAAATTAAAAATAAAGCTATTGACGAACACTATATATGTTTATGTAGAAATACATTTTTCCTATATAACCTAACTTAACTTCTTCCTTTTTTAACATTATGAAATATTTAGTTTATATTATATACTATTATTATAATATTATAAAGAATCTATTCATATTAAAAATCTATTCACGGTCGGTCGTTACAGCGCATTTAGCTTCAACGCTGTATTAGGAGAGAACAAATTGCTTTTGACCCTTTTCTAAAACTAATGTACGTAATGTATCGCCTCACTCGTTTTGATGAATTTCATACTCATGATGAAATACGATATTGCTGATTTACTCCTATTTTTCATAGAGAAAGTGAATCTAACAATAAAATAACTTAAATATTTGTCATTCATTGTTGCTGAATATTAAGAAATTTTTGCATAGCAGGGTAGTCAAAGAAAATGTCAAGACAATTCGTTCTTCGTTTTGTGTCCTCGAGAAATTGCGTGTTGAGTGTTCAAACTTATGCAATGCAGCAATTTGCAATCATACCAATGTGAGGAAATGAAAATGATAAGTATTATAATTTCTCCAAACGGGAATCAAACCCACAAATAATCGTGCTTACAGTCAAGCGGTGTCCAACTGTGCCACGATGGCCATTAGGCTATGATATTATCAAGAAATTTATTATATATATATATATATATATATATATATATATATATATATATATATATTCCGATGAATGAAGTTTCGAGAAATTTGCTCTATTTCTATAAATATGGAATATTATACATATGGCGATCCATATGTATAATATTCCATATTTATAGAGAAAGAGCAAATTTCTCGAAATTTCGCCAAAACTAATCAACCGATTATCACGAAACTTAGTAAACACATATTCTTAGAGCTTTTAAAAAGAACATAGAAAACTTTTAATTAAATAAAAGAAAACATTATGACAGACATGATTGTTTCTAAAAAAAATTAAAAATCTAGTTACTTCAAAGCCTTCACATTAACGCATACACGCGCTATAGTGCGTTACATACTATACTACTTGCGATATATTAGAGTGTCCCATAAGTCTTTTCCTTTTTTTTGATGCAAAACGAATACGATGATATTTGTTGTTTAAGGTTGATTTATAAAATTATGCAGGAACGGTTATGTTCTATAACTCTTTCTCCATCTCTCAGGAAACTTTATTATGCCATCTTTCCAAAATTATTTAGGTTTTCGTTTAAAATATTCATCTAGGTGCGGTTTTTATTTCGCTTATACATTTGAAAGATTTACCGAGTAGATAATTTTTTAAAGCGAGAAACAAGTAATAATCGGAGGGAGCAAAGTCTGAATATGAAGATTTAGGTAAAAGAACTCAAACAAATTGTCATTTTTGCCTTATATGCGGTCTTGCGCTGTCGTAATAGGATACGACACCTCGTCGGTTCGCCAATTCTGGCCGTTTTTCTGCTATGGCGGGTTTTAATAGATCCAGTTGTTTGCAATATTTGTCAGCATTGATTGTATTATCTAGCGGAAGAATTCAAGTCAAGTGCAGTCTTGATAATGTCCGTATCTATTGTTGTAGGGCGGCCGCTGCGGTCTTCATCTTGTAAGTCAAGATTGCCATTTTAAAATTCTTAAGCCAATTTCTGACGGTCTTAATAGTCGTAGCATCACTTCCGTAAACGGTGTAAATCTCGTATATAGTGCCTTTTACACTATTGCCTCTTTAAAATAATGAATCATAACATGCTGTAAATGTGCCTTTTGTCTCTCCTTGTTAAACTGCGTAGAAAAACATTAAAAAGAGACTATTTCATCAAAAAAATATACTTTGACAGAGTTCTGGGATGACCGAAACCGATGCCATAAACAGCTAAAAGATAAGTTTGCGTAATAATTAAAACACAGCCAGTTAAACATTCATAGTAAAGCACGGAAGAAACTTATGGGACAACCTAATATAATATAGTGTATACACTATAGTATGTAGTATGGAATGCTACAGACCTGGCAAGCGAAAAAGCGGGTAGCAATATTTAAACAATTTACTAATCATACCCAAAAAGGTTGTATAATCATGACGTAGTAACATAACACGGTTTCCAACAATTACGTTTTACAAATCCAGTAAAACGACGCTTTTATGCAACAAACATTCATAATTAAATAACTGGTTGAAAGAGGAAAAATATTGAATGAAAATATATATATTTTTTATCAAGTTTGGTACGTATCTAAGCGAGTTATGAGGAATTAGGGATGTCGGAGCCGACAGACCACGGCCTCGACACGCCGCGCGCTGTTAAATCTATTTACGCTTTTTCATATTCATAGTACACAAACATCATGTTAACAAATGCTAACGTAACGAACTGAGGTAAATGACGCAGCTGAAAAAACTACTGGGCGATATGGTTTAAGGGAAAACAATAGTTGGGTGTACACACGATAGAGGTAACTGAAATATTTTTAATTTCACATATTATTATGAATATTTATATATTTTATTGAGGCTATCATGTCGCAATGGGACACGTTTGACTATAAACGTGATGGGTTGTTGATTCGATTCCCATTAAGGGAATTATTTTTTTAATTTGTTTACATTTTTCAACTCCGGGAAGATAAAGGCATTAAGTTCTGCCACTTAACACAGAATGTCTCGAATTCGGACTGGAAGCGACGAACGGAGTGTCTCGATACTATGCTCTCTCTGAATACACTGTTTTGCGTTATAAAGCATGAAACTGTTTTGATTTTTTTGTATATATATATTTATTTTATTTCTATAATAAGTAATACTATCTCACTCTACCTTACTTATCTATCACTAGCTGTGTCGCTTTTTCGTTACATTTCATTTCAAATCATAAACCATTTGCTTCGAAAACTGCAAACAGTAAAGTTTAATAATCATAAAGCAAAAAAAAAATTATGAAGAAAGTATAGCGTAACAAATAAAATTCTCATCTCATTTTTAATTTGAAACAGACAATAAAAACAAGCCGTCGCTAAAATATGACAGTTAACAGAAAAACGTTAATTTCAAAGGACGTCGTCCCCTCAAACCTGAAGCAAATTTAATTCGAGCCATGCATAGTTATACGATCAGACCGACGTGATCCCGGCGTTGAGTTCCGCCACTTGTACAGACTAAAATAATGGCTATATGAAGCTAAAATTTAGCATGTAGGATCTTTGCGGAGCACCATTAGAGGTTTTCCCGAAATTGCTACAAAAACTGTTTTTTTTTTTTAATATTTTTTTAATTTTATAACCCACGCATACAAAGGTAGCATATATACATAGCTTCACGTTGTATCCCGCATATAGCAGGGTGTAGGTAGAGGGAACTAGAGAACCTAGTGTTAAAACACTCCGTTCCCCACTTTCCACCGAGTTGAGGCATAGTGTGCTGAGTAGCGGAACTCAACGCCGCACTTTGCCTTGTTACTAAACCCAGGAAATGAAAAATTCCATTTCCTGGAGTAGTAAAATTATTATTACTCCCGCTTACTGCTCATATTTGAAACATTCAATGTTAGGTGGCGGAACTTAACACCGTATTTTGTCTTACCAGTGCGGGAAAGTGAAGATAATTTACATGTTATCATTTTTCTGAGAGGGAATCGAACCAACAACTGTCGCATTTAGTCAGCCTAACTATGACAAGATGGTAAAATATCATTAATGGATAATAAGCGTTAATAATTTATTAAAATATAAAAGGAATAATCGAAAGCTTTGACAATTTCGCTAAAAGAATAAATACTTGACCTCATTTGAGGAACATTCGTGATGACTTCGACTTTCATCGGTTATTTTTAATTAATAAGTATTATATCTATAAGTAGACGCTCTTCAGATTTCTTTTTGCAAAAAATGGCATCATAAAAAATATTTATAAAGGTTTTCTTTTTTATAAGCAAAAGGTTATGTTGTAAGTATGAAATGATGTCGTATTTAGTTACAAGGTAGACAGAAAATCTAGGTAGATTAAAGCGTGAAGTTAAGTAGGTACTTAACTTCAAGCTTTATCCCTAGCGGGGTAGACAGGAATGGTAAAACAATTTGATGTCATGTTGAATGGCGGAACCTAATGCCGCACGTCGTGTCATCAATCAAATAATTTTCATTTCTCTAGAAATGAAAATAATTTAGATATATTCTCACGCGTGGGAATCGAACTCATAACCAATCGCATTTACAGTCTCTGTCTCACTGCGCCATAAAAACACACAATGTCTTAATATCGAAAGGAAAGTGAAGAAGGGAGTGTCATGACACTGGGTTCTCTCTGACTACCCTGTTGTGAAAAATTGCGTGAAACTGCAAAAAGACATAATTAGATATACTAAGTGCTGAGTGAATTGACTTAACGCTACATTTTGTCAAAAATAATTGAATTGTAATTGTTCCCTCAAAGGGAACGTAGGCATTACTGCGCTACGATGGTGTCGAAATGGCAAAATAAAGTTTGTAAATTCAATAAATTTAAGTTATAATTGAATCTTCTAGTTTTGTAATGTTAGAACAATAAATATTTCCTATGTCCCTTCAAGTTAAATTATTGTGAGTAGGTTTGTTTTTATGCCCAACTTCAGTTAATTTAACTAATTCATCTCTGTTAATAAGGCAAAGCGCGGCGTTGAGTTTCGCCACTCAGCACGTAATGCCTCAATTCAGCGGAAAGTGAGGAACGGAGTGTCTTAACACTTGGTTCTCAGTTTTCCTATGCCTACCCTGCTATATGCGGGATACAACGTGAAGCTACAAGGAAAGATAACTTTAAATTGTACCGATATCCTAATGAACCGAACATCGCGTGTAATTATGTACAACTAAAACTATTATATTAAGAAAAATTACCTTTTATTGAAACACAAACAGTAAGCAAAGTATGTATAATAAATGTAATATACTTTTATAAAATAATTACTATGATTTTCTCAAGTGCACAGTGTTTGTCATAAAGGCAAAGTATGTACTTTTTTTAAGCACCCCTTTAGAACGCAAAGTTTAATTTTAAATAACAGGCCTGTCATGGTGCAAAGGCAAGCGTGTCACTGTAAACGCGACAGGTTGTGGGTTCGATTCCCACTCCAGTAAATCAAAATATTAATTGTTTATAACAATATTATTTTTCATTTTCTCGCTCTGGTAACAAGGCAAAGCGCAGAGTTGCGCAGCGTTGAGTGACTCAGCACGCTATGCCTCAATTCCGCAGAAAGTGAGCAACGGAAATCTTAAGAGAATAGAGTGTCTTAACACTAGATTCTCAGGATACAGAAGTGAAGCTAAATTTAAATTATTATTATCTAATAACGTTTTGTGTTTATACGTACATACATATATTATGTTAGCACAGAGCTTTGAGTCTATCCAGATTGTAACTATAGTCTAGATAAAGACTCAAAGGTGCTTTGTGTACTGTATGTGTTCCTGTCAGCCAATAAAGTGGACGTTAATGAAAATTACACTAAATATCAGATTTGTTAACTAATATAGATATTATGTAGCTGAAGCCTTTATAACGCAGTGGGAAAGTCTGATTGTAAATGCGCTTGGTTCTGGGTTCGATACCCTATTTTTCCGCTATAACAATTTTGTATGGGCAGCGTTAAGTTACGCTACATATTTCGCAATACCTCGAATGAATCAGGCGGATAGTGGACGGAGTATTTTACCCCTGGGTTATCTCTGACTACCCTTGCAATACGGGACAAAGCGTGAAGCTGTTACTTGCTAATTATTATCTTAACCTAGCAATACCTTCCACTTTATAAGTAAAATATGAAAAACATAACAAAATCATAAATTCTTAAAGTACTTTTAGCTTTACAAATGAAGTTAAGAGTGCTAATATTCAAGCTACTGCACTCTACTGACTCTAGTCTACGTACGTGTACGTATATGATATTAAGCTCAACTACCGTATAATGAGATAAGCCAACGAATGAGCTTACAAAATGTCGAAATTTCGAAATTAACTCATTCAAATTAAACAGAATACATTCATGATGATAATTGAAATAACCAAATATAATTTGTTAGACAAACGCCGCTCAGAACCGCCCCGAGCTTTCAACTACGAACATGGTGCCTTATATTTATTGTAATAACTTATTTTATAATATCTATTGTATTTGATTGGCGGTCGTAGGTTCATATCCCACGTATTTTTAAGTTAAATAATGAAAACTTTGTTAAAAATAAAAAATATTAGATCAGAACTGCTTTGTTGCAAAAACGTTTAAAATTGAAACAAAAGAAATAATCCTTTCCCCAAAATGTGGTGGTTCTGATAGTGGACTACTACATTGTCCCCCCTTCCATCAGTATCCTCTAGGTTGGCAACGCATCTACAACATCTCTGGTGTTGTAGATGTTCATGGGCGAAGGTAACCACTTACCATCAGGTGGTCCTTCTGCTCGTTTGCCATCCGTTATAAATAAAAAAAAATAAAAAAAAATCGCATTTTATCGTACCAGAACGGATGAATAGAAATAATTTCAATATAATCATTTTCCGAGTGTGTCCAATGCATTTAAAGTCAGACGTTATCATTATAGGCACAAACGTATGTTTGTTATAATTACTTAAAAAAAAGCAAAACATATGTTCAACCGACTTCAAAGAAAGAGGAGGCAGAGGGACCCTGAGAACCTAGTGTTGAGACACTCCGTGATCTTATAATCCGTTTCTGACTATCCGCCGAATTGAGGCATTGCGTACTGAGCAGCGGAACTCAACGCCGCGCTCTGCTTTGTTACCAGAACGAGGAAATGAAAATACTAAATATATCCATATCTAAGTGAGTAATCTAATTTTCTGGTTCCTTAACTTATTCAATTCCACGCGAGAGCTCCACTCGTGATACGTAAAGGCTCCATTCTTTAACGATTCTCATAATCTCGGCTCTGCGGTGCTCTAGTCTAATTAAAAATCGGGGATTTCAGTTAATTTATCAAGCACGTAGGCTTATGGTGTAATTGCATTGATTGTCGGTTCGGCGTGAGTGAGTCCGCTTAAAGGATTTACGAGAAAAATCTCGTGTTATTTTGACGAACGCATTTAATTTGATGTAAGCTGAAATAATTTATCATATGGTACAACTTTAAATATTTTTATGATTTTTTTTCGCATTTCATAACGATAATAAAATTGATTTTCCAGTCTATTTTTATTTTAAGAACTGAAACATCGCTTATATGATACAAGTAAATATAAAAAAGGCAGTTTAACGCCGTATCCTGTAGTCAGAGAGAACGTAATATCAAAACCCAACTCGCAATTTCCTGACATTTTCTGTTAAGTGGCGGTACTCAACGCCGTAATGAGTCTTGTCGCAGCCTAGAAAGTGAAAATAATTCAAATATGGTCCTCCACCTAGTAGAACTCAAACTAACAACCAATCATGTTTATTGTCAGACGCTGTCCCACTGCACCGTGATGGCCTCACAGAATGTTTTTCCTTCCTATTAATATATAGATCAACATATTTGTATCACTATGGATAATATAAACTTGAAACTGATCGCAACTAATTCCCGAGGCAATGAAGAGGTCAACTTGAGCGTGTTACTCAATATTCTAAGTAAAACCAAACTTGTCTATCGATTTCGTCAAACATGAGCTATGTAATTACTTGTGGATAAATTCATCAAGTATTCAAATATACAAGAGGCACGTTTGTCTCTATATATACTGTTTCTATGTGTACTGTACTGTACTGTTTCTACGTACGTACGTAAGATAAACACAACGAATGTTCGAACTGTTTACTTAATATCTAAGTTTGTTTGTGAACGATGACGATATTGCGATAGAATGTTTTAATTGATGAAATAACTAATCAATTTTAAATCAAAATTTAATTTAAATAAGCATAAATTATTTATGTTATTTTTTTTTAGCTTCACGCTATATCCCGCATGTAGCAGGGTAGGCAGAGGGAACCTAGAAGTGTTAAGACACTCCGTTCCCCACTTTTACACATTAAATTTTATTACTAAATTCCAATCACGTTTAGATTTCGGAATAAAAATACTAATATATATAATATAATAATTATTAATATAATCCATACAAAAAGTCGGAAGAGAATTTTTTTTTTAAGTATACTTTTAAACGACGAGCCTATTTAAATATATGAAACGGTAAGCTGAAATTTTGCATGTACGCTCCTTGAAAGTGTAAGGGAGCATAAGAGAATTTCTCGATATTCCTACTAAAACGGGATTATAAGTTTTATAATCTACGCAAGCGAAGTCGCGGGATACAGTTAGTTTAAGAGCAGTAACAAATAACAGGGTAGGCAGACGGAACCTGAGAACCTAGTGTTAAGACACTCTGTTCTCCGTAACATTTCCGTTCCCCACTTTCCACCGAATTGAGGCATTGCGTGCTGAAGAGCGGAACTCAACGCCGCGCTTTGCCTTGTTACTAGAGCCAGGAAATTATAAAAAATAATTATTAGTATAAGAAATAAACTTTTAAGTCTATATATATGACGTTCTAACAGATGTGTCATACAAATAGTATTTGCGCAGTCAATCAGGCGCGTATTTATCTCTAATGAGTATGTACTGAGCATAATTACAGGTGTCCATGATTAACGATTTAAATTTAATGCCATGTATATGTACTTCATAAACTAAAGCTAGGCCTAATGTTACTGAGTAGCTTTTCCATCCTGCTAAAACAATAAGTGCGATAGTATGGAGTCATGTTGAATAATATTTTACGCAATAGCTACTAAACGGATTTTGATAAAACTTTATAGTAAATATAGTTATCGCCCGATATTGTATATTTAGAAGCGTAACACAACGCCGCGTTCTGTCTGCTTAAATGTTATTTGAATAAGGTAAAAAATAAAATGAGATTATTGGTAGAGATGGATGCTTGTTACTTGTTCAAGCAATAACTACTGAATAGATCTATATGAAACTTTACAATAATATACTTTCCTGCCAAATTCAAGATGTGTTGCGGAACACAACGCCGCGAAGGAAAATATATATTTCTAAATAAATTTTAAATCCCATAGAAGGTATACTCGTATATCCGTACGTAATCATGTAATCGTGTCCAAGGAAGAAGCATATAGACTGTAACGCAATTCATTTCGTTAGAGCTCCCTACAGGCGGGTACGTGCATCTGGCGTCCCGCGAGTGCCGATGTTGCCTTGATTTCATTCCCCGACTAGATTTTGTAAGAGAAAATGTTATAACACATGTTTCCTATAGTCAGCATCGTGGCGTACTGTCTACATGATTGGTTGTGGGTTCGATTCCCTCTTGAGGCAACGATTATATAGGAATTAATATTTTCATTTCTTTCCTCTAAGACAAATCGGTGGTGGTGGTGGTGGTGAATTCCGCCACTTAACACGTAGTATCTCAAATTCCGACGGAATGTGGAGGACGGAGTGTCGAGACACTAGATTCTTTCTAACTCAAAAAACTCTAAAAAATATATATATTTAAATGTTCATCGTAGTGGAAAATAAGAATGACGTATAGATGTTAACATGATATGTCTTATTGTATAGAGACCTGGGTTCGAGTCCCGCTACTTTAAAACTTTTATATGTTTATTTTGTTTTCTTTTATTTTCTTGTATATATAATTTTTTAGCTTCACGCTGTATTCCGCATATAGCAGAGTAGGCAGAGGGAATCTGGGATCTTGGTGTTAAGACACTCCATTCTTATGACACTTCATCCTCTTTTAACATTCTCGTTCTCCACTTTCCGCCGAATTGAGGCATTGCGTGCTGAATGGCGAATTTCAACGCTGCACTTTACCTTGTTTCCAGAAAAAATGAAAATACTAAATACTATTTAATATTTTCATTTACTGGAGTGGGATTGAACCCACGACCTGCCGCGTTTACAATCACACGCTTGTGCCTCTGCGCCACGACAGACTTCAATTGTGCTATTTTATTTTCTTGTGTTATATACACATTAGTATTTTTTTTTTTTTTTATGGATAACGGATGGCAAGCGAGCAGAAGGACCACCTGATGGAAAGTGGTTACCTTCGCCCATGAACATCTACAACAACAGATATGTTGTAGATGCGTTGTCAACCTAGAGAATACAGATGGAAGGGGAGAACAATGTAGTAGTCCGCTCTCGGAACCACCACATTTTGGGGAAAGGATGGGTGGGAAAGGGGAAAACCTGGCTTACATGCTATCGAACCGGAACACATCATAAGATATTTGGCGGTTCGTCTTTGACATGATAGTGGTCGCGAGCCAGACGGAGGACAAACCTCCTACCACCAAACAAAATGGAAACAAAATAGTATGGAATTTCATAGTAAAATTAAGTTTAAAATATAATTCATATACATTCAAAGACAACTTATAACCTTCGAAACCAAAGAATTTCTAATAAAAAATACCACAAGCCGCCATTTCGTGTCACAGAGCAATCTCGTTGTAATTACAATAATAGTCAACAAAAATAAGCATATTAATTTTATTAGCGCTTAACTTCAGTGAAATTCATTTGAAAGTGCCGCCGTTAATCTTTCTAACAAATTAATTATCGAGGCTCTGACCTGAGCACTATTTGTGTGCTGGATTAATGTCGTTCAATTTAAATGTGTGTGTCTGTGTGTGCTACGTAATAATTGTCATGTGATATGTATAGTGTATTCAATTCCCGTTTGAGGTACATGTTAAATGAATTTAGCTCTGTAACTAAGAGAATATATATATATATATGTGTTTTTTCAGGCAAACTCTTCTTTTTTTCTGAATAACTACTTATTTTTATTGATCAGGTCTCCGCCATAGGAACCAACACATTATGGGAAAAGGATGGGAGGGAATAGGGAAAACTTGGCTTACATGTCATCGAACTGGACCACATCATAAGTTATTTCTAGCAGATAGAACCTGGTGCTAATACACTCCGTTATCCACTTTTCATCCAAATCTGAGACAATGTTGTATGTCGAAACTCAACGCCGTTGTACTCTTAACTATACAAATAGTAGCTAAGAGATCTACCGTCAGTTTCAAACAAAATGGACTAAAAAATAACATTATTACGAATAACTCAACAACTACTCTTCGAATCTTAACAAAATTGAAATTAGACCAAATCAAAAGCACTAGCTATCATATAAAAAAAGCATCATCAAAATTGATTCACCCAGTAAAAACATGCGGTAACACACACAACAATATTGAATTGAAAGCCTCTTTTTTTTCATATTAGAGAAAAACTGTATAATGAACAAGAACAAGCCAAACAGACAGACGACAGAATAAAAACAATTAGTAAATCTGTTTGTTCGTCAGTGTCAGTCAGTCTGACATGACAAAGAAACTTGTCTATGAAACTAAATGTGGTCATAGTTGTAATAGCCGGAAGTGCGTTTAACGTTTCCTAAATATGTTATGTAGTTCCGCTGCCACATATTATTTAGGAAAACAAATTGGAACAGATTTGGACAAAATTTGTAGACTACTTTTTGAGTAATTTCGTGGGAATCGTTATTTCAAACATGTAACGAAAATACGACACTAAAAAGAGACAAACACATTTATCTGGAGGTAGGAATAAAATAGCATGATATATATGAAGCGTTTGGTATTTATTACTTGTAAAAAAATATTAAATTAGAAAATAAAATAAATAGATAGTTACAATAAAATACAAACAGGAATTCATTTTCAAATTTTAATAGTTTAACTTCATAGACAAAGTCAATGACAAAAGCTCCCTATCCATATCATTCACCCTTAGAATTGTCAATAACTTTAGAAGTACAATACCTAGCCTACCTATCTTCGCACAGGGAATCCTAGTGAGATATCCAAGGTTTTACAAAACCTGTCATTCCGGCGGTTTCCTTTGAGCTCATTTAAGTAATTGGAATACTTTATTCACAACAGTAAAAACATTATCGAGCGCGTACAGTCGATAGTAACAGTACGAAGCTATATTTAACGATACTTCAGTAGTTATTTGAAACACGTACGCGTATTTTGAAGTTAGAAATGAATTCTGTTCCTTTGAAAGCTTGTAAATTAATTCAGGGAGGAACATTGTAGGGAGCAAAAACGGCAACTATTCTACTATTTATATAATAAAGGTGCCTTATTTTATAAATTGAAGCTCAAAGGTAGTTCAGAAGTAACGTTAACTACTTAATGCCCCGGGCTTAGCTTGCCTCTAAGAGTCTGACAGACACTTTTTAAGAAGTTCTTCGGAATAATAGACTTTTATGAGACTAAGTTTCCTCCTAGCGAGCGTACGTACGCTTCCTAATTGCTTATATACTAACTTCGACTTCATTATAAACTCTTTCCAAACATAATTATATTAAATTTTGGTTAAAATGTCGACGTTGCGAAAATTTATATTTACTATCAGTTATTTTGTTTATATATAGTCACAATTTATATGTACGTGGAATATTTTGAATATAATAATTGGTTTTTTATAATAATTTTAAGAATTATTCACACACTTAACTTTATTCACTTTAGCTTTATATAAAAGGTGATATGTTTGGACTTGAACCCTGTTACTTATATAGCAGGATAGGCAGAGAACCTAGTGTTAAGACACTCCATTCTCTTTCAACAATTCCGTTCCCCACTTTCCGCTGAATTGAGGCATTGCGTGTTGAGTGGCGGAACTCAACGCCACGCTTTGCCTTGTTACCAAACCCAAGAAATGAAAATACTAAATTTTACATTTCCTGGAGGGGGATCGAACCCACAACCTGTCGCATTTATCGTCGCACGCTTGTGCCTCTGCGCCACGATAGGCGTTTGATTAAGATTTTAACAAAAAAATACTCCGACTTCGACGAAATTGCATAAAAACGTACAATTATTACAAATAACTCAAAAACAACTCATCTGATCATAACAAAAACATAAAAATTGATACACCTACTAAAAAGTTATGCGATATTCACATAAAAACCAAACAAATTGAAAACTTTCCCCTTTTTTAAAATCAGTTAACATATAATATCCTTTTTCCCTACATATATACATAAATACACATATCTACATATGCCACTAGACCGCGTAATTCTCAATACTCAATAAACAAGCCAGTCCCTATTATGGCGGGTCGCCAGTGAGCAGTAGTTATGTTTAACAAAATTAATGATTGCAGAACATATTTCACGCGAGGCGATAGCCGCAACGTACGCGTCGTGATTTAGAGCGCCGTCGATGTCCGCGATAACGGGACACCGGGACACACAGATACCGCGACACTGGGCAACGCGACACTGCGACACTGTCATACAACGACACTCTGATACTGCGACCTCTTCGAAACTATCTATAGATAATTTTATTTAATTTCCTAAACTTAGCAAAGTAATACAAAAATATAGAGAAAGTTAACAAAAGGGACGGACCACGTGTTCGTAGTGATCAGAATATTTATTATAAAAAAAAATCGCTCTATTAACAAGGCAAAGCGAGGCGTTGAGTTTCGCTCAGCATGCAATGCCTCAAATCAGCGGAAAGTGGGGAACGGAAATGTTACGGAGTGTCTTAACACTAGGTTCTCTTGTTTCCTCTGCCTACCCTGCTATGTGTGAAAATGATTCCGCGACCTCACTACAACGCGACACCATGACACACATATACCGCGACACCGCGACACACCGCCGCTATCGCTAGTCGTAACGGCCGTTATAACGCTATAACGTCGTATTCAATTTTTCTCGTGAGGTAATCGCTGGCATCCTTCCAGGCAGTAAATCGTACCGCGATTAAACGCCGCCCAATCTATTGTATGTGCTTGGAAAAGGAACCGTTTTCATAAACAGCTAGACATGCTTACGTGATATTTGTTTTTTTTTTAAATATATTTTGAGTGTAAACGGACCTTAAATGAGTTAATTAGTTAAGTAAAAAAGGCAAAATAATGTATTGTTGTTGCGAAACAAAATATTTTTGGAGTGTCCCTAAAGCAACGTTGTCGCTAATTAAGTTTTATATTATCAAAAATATTTTTCAAAGGATAAATTATGACTCTCGGATAAAAGATATCATACCCATCGAACCACCACATTTTTAGGGGTTGATAGAATATTTTGGAATTAGTTTTTTATTTGAAAAGGTCGAATTCCTTAAGAAAATTCAAATAGACAACAAATTATTGTTGAGTTCACATTCGTAAGTATTCGTAAACTAAGAAGAAAAATTAAATCCTAATTCCTATGAATAATTAAAAAAAATCTATATGTAAATCGACTTATCAACCTATTCACGCATGGTACATACTACCGATAACACAAATACAGAATAAATGTTTTCCTAAAACAAGTGAAACATATTACATTTCCCATTTCAACTAACGAACCTGAGAAACGGAAATCTTAAGAGAACAGAGTGTCTTAACACTCCCTCTGCCTACCCTGCTATATGCGGGATACAACGTGAAGCTAAACAAGTGTTACATCATATAAACGCAACACTGTGTGTTGTACGCATCATAAATTAGAAAGAGTTTCAATAAACGCAAACATGGGGAGTCCCATGTTTGCGTTTTAACACTTTAAATTTTTATTTCCCAACGCCATAAAGCTTGCATATTCGCGATACACAGTTTTATAAAACAGTTAACATGGATGTAGGATCCAATGAGAACGTTTGATTCGTGGCGCGAGTCACCCCAAATTTTGTTATTATTTATGTACCTTTGAGGATCTTGTATTTTGTGTTTTATAAAGGAAGCTTATGATAGCAACTAGCTATGTTCTGTGACTTCGCTTGTGTGTACTATAAAATTTGAAATCTAGTATGTTTTGGAGGTTTAGTAGAAATTTCGAAAAATCATCTGTCTCTATACTCCCTAAGGAGCAGACATGCCAAATTTTATCTTTCTATGACCAGTAGTTTCGTATATACGTATCAGTCACTCAACATGTAAGTGTTTCTTGTATAGAAGATTGGGTGACTATAAAATGCTTTATACCAAATCATAAAAAATATAATAATAAAATATAAAATATATAATCACGAAAAAGACTACGACTGATACTAGCTTTACGCTGACTACCATGCTATATTAAATAAGTTACTTTTTGGATCAATCCTACACAATTCGGCACATTTCAATTACACAACGTAGCCGTAAATTTATGGCTTATACACTATTATTACATAAAATTTATGAAGAAACACCAAGACGTGATGCTCTTATAAGAAAATGTACCGGTGTCATTAGAATTGGTGACGGGAAATCGATTTCCGTTTTCAAGTCATAACGAGTATTCGCTATCCGTCACGAGTCAGAGACCAATACGACTCCGCCATACAAATTTGATGGATCGTTCATACTGTTTCATCCTTGACGTGGAATTTAGAAATAACCTTTTTAAACAGTGTCATGACCCATGTCACGGTAACTTCGTTGTGGACGTTACTTATATTGGTTTAAACTGTTGACTGTGGATTGCTATCGACATTTATTTCTTACTACTATATATATAAAAAACTAACTGTTTTCCGTGGCTTCGCTCGCGAAGTCGATGAAATTTTGCGATATAGTAGTTTTTGAATTCATCGATGAGATACAGACAAACATTCATTTTTATATATATAGATAACATAATATCTCTTCGTTGTGCCGTGAAAGAAAGACAAGCAAACAAACACACTCTCACATTTATAATATTAGTACGTATATCGTGTGTTTCTCAAAATATATCAGAATATAACTTAGCTTTTCGGCGTATCGAATGAAAGGGTTCTCGGTACTTACATATTTGTGTAATATTATTGTTTCCGAAGGGCGCTCGGGAAGGCTCTCGCTACGGTCATGCTTATTTACATTATTCCGATCCTCATTACTGACTGCCAATTATCTAATGAAATCTGTTACCTCGTTACGACCTTTTGTTGGCGCCGCTCCTCCCGCCTCCCCGTCACTCCTCCCGCCTCCCCCGCCGCCTTCTCCGGCCTCCGGTCCCTCTGATCTTTTAATTCCCAAAAAGGTGCTTGAATTTTTTATCGAGTTTTTCTTAATTTCTGGTTGTATTAAAACGGATTTTTCGCCAAGAAATCCCGGTGTTTACATTTTTCATTAATTAACATTTATTTACGGACTTCATTTAATTCGCTTAAAAAGAATTCTCTGAAAAATCATTCACTAAGCTACGTACTTGTGGAATTCAAATTTATTTTATATAGAGATTTGGTAAAAAGGAATCTGTTGTATGAATTATATGTTTTATTTTTATATTTTATTTTCTTCTCTACACGTCTTAAATATTTTACGAGATGGACAAGATATCTTGTGAAATATAAATTTTCCTTTCAAAGATAGCAATATTCAGTTTGATATTATCATTTTTTTTAACTTCACGTTTTTTACATCCTGGGAACCTGAGAACTTAGTGTTAAGACACTTCGTTCTCTTGTGATCTGTTACCCACTTTTCGATGAATTGAGGGATTGCGTGGTGAATGTCGGAACTCTACGCCGCGCTTTGCCTTGTTACCAGAGCAAACAAATGAAAATAATATTATCATTCTCTAGACTGAAAATCGAACTCACAACCTGCCGCGTTTACAATTACATGTTTGTGTTTCTGGGCTACGACTGGCCTCAGAAAATGTCTATACATATGTGGTAAATAAAAAACTTATTACGAAAACAGATATACCTACTATTTTCTGACGATATATTTAAAAATCAAATCCGGGAATAAGGCAAAGTGCGACGTTGAATCCCCCCAGCACGCAATGCCTCAATTTCGACAGAAAGTGGGGAGCGGAAATGTTAAAAGAGACCGGATTGTCTTAGAGTTATGTTCTCTGGTACCCTCTGCCTAATTTGATACGTGCAGGATTACAGCCTGAAGCTACAAAAATAAATAAAAATAAAAACATAAACAACTATTTCGAAATTAAAACTCCATCGAACCAGACAGAGGCATCAGCAACCATTAATCACACTCATTATGTATACCGCATAAATATACTCACAAGTATATTTATGCGGTACTCGCTCAAGCGTTTCCTTTTTCATTGAAAATGAATCATTTTTGTTCGATTACTAGGAGTGTGTATGAAACCGACCTTTCATTCAACACATTATTTCAACATCGCTTCGCTCGTTCTCATCAATTAACGTCATTGGGTAGTATCAGTCCGTTTAAATATAGCTTTGCCTAGTTAACTTTTTATTATGATTTTTTTTTAATTACGACTTTTCAATTAATTGGTTTGTATGTATTTTATAATATGTTGCAGATGAAATATTGAGCGTTGTGAATATATGAAATATTTGTATTACTGTTGGAATAATATGTTAACATTTAACATATATGTAGAGACGCCTGTTGTGGCGCAGAAGTACAAGCGTGCGACTATAAACGCGACAGGTTGTGGCTTCGATTCCCACTCCAGGAAATGCAATTTTTCATTTTCTGGGCTTGGTAACAAGGCAAAGCGCGGTGTTGAGTTCCGCCACTCAGCAGGCAATGCTTTAATTTGGCGGAAAGTGGGGGACGGAGTGTCTTAACACTAGGTTCCCTCTGTCTACCCTGCTATATGCGGGTTATAGCGTGAAGTTAAAAAAAAAACAAAAAACGCGTAGAAATATATAGTGGAAGCCTTCGGGAGTGGTTGTAGGTTCGATTCTCGGAGGAATTAATGTATCTATTATTTTCATTTCTTCGCTTTAGTAAAACTTAATATTGAGTTTCGCCAATTAACACTCAAGGCCTCGAAAAATGGAGAATGATGTGTTTAGACACTGGGTTCTCATACTATTTCTACAAGACAAAGGATAAAGCTGAAAAATAAAGTGAAAAAATTCAACCTAAAATTTCATTACTTAAAAAAAAAGAGGTAAAACATAACTTTTTAAACAAATGACGGGAAAAGGTAATTTCTCGATGTTATAAGTGTGACAAGTGTTACCGTCACCCCCACAACCCCTCGGGACCCCCCGCAACGCCTCCCGCAGGCGACCTATATCAAACGAACCTGTAACTGATGTGCTTTATTACAATACTAGTTGACCTTTATCTCGCTATTGTTTTGTTTGTTTGTTTTGCTTACAATGAGCAATATATAAATATACGAATAAAATGAAATGTAACTTTTTTGACACATTTCTACGGATGATAAGTTACGACTTAGATGATATGAATAATATTTTTTATAAAGTTTAATCTTAGTTTAATCCTAATTGACATTTCTGAGTGAGATGACCTTTGTTATTTATAGTTTAGAAGGCGTAGGTAGAGAGAGGAGTCCAGTCAGTAGAGGTGTTAAAACATTTCAAATTAAGCCTTAAGCCTACACTTAGTTGTAAGTCCCAGACAATGATCATTTCTCCTACATTAAACCTATGGAATGTTAAAGGACACATTTAATTTTTTTAAGCACACATATAGGTGCGGTCACATATAGGTGACGTCGCGTGCGCGCAATGTTGGGTAACATGTTAAATTGCACGAAGATGCCAAATTCTTTACTTACCAGATAATTTATGTAATATTCATATTATTCAAGTAAACCTAAGCTATAGCTAACCAAGCGTGAATATGTATGTATATTTTTTATATGAATAAGTATTATATTAAGCCAAATATATTAGTTGCATAGATAGATAGAATCAGTCAAAAAATTAAGCAATACAAACATTTTTAGACAAAGAAGTATATATATATATATATTTTAACTTCACGCTGTAACCCGCATATAGCAAAGTAGGCAGAGGGAAACAGAGAACCTAGTGTTGTTAAGACACTCCATTCTCTTTCAACAACTCCATTCCCCACTTTCCGCCGAATTGAGGCATTGCGTGTTGAGTGGCGGAACTCAACGCCGCGATTTGCCTTGTTACCAAACCCAAGAAATAAAAATACTAAATTTTACATTTCTTGAAGTGAATCGAACCCACAACCTGTCGCGTTTACAGCCGTGTCTCTGCGCCACGACGACGAACGACGAATTTACAAAGAAATCACTGTTAAAAGCATATATATTTGAGATTTATGTATATTTATTATAAAAGCAATTAATACATAGCTTAAACCAGCTCTACATTTAGTACGTCTGCTTCTACCTACAAACTAGCAGCTAATAAATAGGTGTAACGTTATTTTGTTAGTTAACACAAGAGCATGCCCGACTCAAAGATTTCCTAACGCTAACTTCTTGCACGTACTCGTAGTAACTTCCCAAATATAGTTATCGTGTGGTGAGCGTTTCTTAGTCTCCTCTCCTTATGCGGTAATTAGATTGACCCTCCGTTATACTCCTTTGTGTATATATATTTTTAGTTACTTTGTATGTTTTTAAGCTTCATTCGCTGTATCCCGCACATAGCAGTGTAGGCAGAGAGAATCTAAGAACCTAATGTTAAGACACTCCGTTCTCTATTCAAAATTCCGCCAAATTGAGGCATTCCGTGCTGATTGGCAGAACTCAACGCCGCGGTTTGCCTCTTTACCAAAGTAATTATAAAAAAAAAACAATATTTTCATTTCCTGGCGTAGGAATCGAACCAACAACCTGTCGAGTTTACAGTCACACGCACGTAAATGCCGCATTGAATTCCGTCATTTAATACGCATTTCGAATTCGGGCGAAAAAAGGAGTGTCTTCATAGGTTTTCTTGGATTGCTCTACTCCAAGATAAAGCAATTTTATTCATCTTTTAGACTAGATTTTTTTTTCTCTGAATCAAGAATCGAACCTACAATTATCAATAAACAACCAGGAATTTCTTATGTCCGTCACGATAGCATCGCCTGTATTGTTTATCTATATAAACAATAATAAATTTAGTTATCACATATAAAATTTATTCACTCCATAAATAAAGAATTTTAAAAAATATGAATATGCAAGTCGATTTACCAACTTATTTACATCTGGTAAAAATATAGGTAGCGCCCGTCGTGGCGCAGAAGCACAAGAGTGCGACTGTAAACGCGACAGGTCGTGGGTTCGATTCCCACTTCAGGAAATGTAATTTTTCATTTCCTGGGTTTGGTAACAAGGCAAAGCGCGCCATTGAGTTCTGCCATTCAGCACATATATGGATAAAGTGAGGAACGGGAGTGTCTTAACACTAGGTTCCCTCTGCCTACCCTTCTATATGCAGGATAAAAAAAAAAAACAAAAAAAAAATAAAATATATATTTATTAAATTAAAAATAAAATATAGTTTATTTACCATATATATTCAAAATCGCATTAAAAACATATTAAACGTTACAGCGTATACAAAAGAGCGTTACTAAAAAAGCTTCTGCATACGCGGCACAAGCGCTACCTCCCTAAACAGAAATTTAATGAGACCACACATAAAAAGCTAGTTTCAATTATTTTTGCGCTTAGTACAACAGTGGCTCATTACTTAACTCATATTTTTTTTTTAGCTCACGCTATATCACTCACATAGCAAGGTAAGTAGAGGGAACCTGAGAACCTAGTATTAGGATAATCCGTTATATTTTAGCATTTCCGTTCCCCATTTTCCGCCAAACTGAGGCATTCCGTACCGATTGGCGGAACTCAACGCCACGTTTAACCTTATTACCAGAGCGAGGAAATAAAAATATAAATATTATTTAATGAAAATTCTAAATATTATGTAATATTTTCATTTTCTGGAGTGGGAATCGAACCCACAACCCGTCGCGTTTACATTCGTACACTTGTGCCTCTGCACCACGGTAAGCTACATGTTAGTTTTAATTATTTTTCCGTTTAGCGTACAGTGCCTCGTTACTTCACTCTCACATAGAACCTCTCGACTAAGTTACATCATTCTGATGGTAACAAGGCGTAAGATTAAATTATAAAAAGGTCTCGAAATGAATCCGCGGCCTCACGTGACTGGACTACTAATTATGTAAACAAAACATGTCTTACAAATTCTTATTTAGTCGGAGTATATGCCGTATTAGTATGTAATTTGGTTCCATATGTAAAATATGGAACGTTAACATTTATTTAGAAAATTTGAGTATAAGCGTGACGGTTGTGGGTTCGATTTCCATTCAAGGTAATAATTTTATTGAACACTATGGATTTCTCCGCTCTAGTGAGGTAAAACGCATTGATGCACAGGCGGAATGTGTAGACCAGAGTAACTTGACTATCTGCTGGAAAATAAGTGAAGCTATTTAATTATTTATATAGGAACATTTAATAAAATTGTATAAAGTACATAAATAGCCCGTAAGGACCTTTACAAAACCTAAGTTGATTCTGAATTGTCGATTCTCTGAAACATAAATTTACCTATTTTCATATAGAAATCTTCTACCTGCAATAGTGAAATAATAATGAACAAGAGAAAATTTGGCAGTTTCAGAACAGCTAACAGCTCGCAGTTCAGAGCCCGCTAGGCTATCCTTCACAAAATGTGTCTTCGTCTCGACAGCCACTAATCAGTGCATTTAGTGAGAATAAAACTGTCTAAACACGTCGGCGGTACTCTTACTCTCGTCACGTTTCATGCATTTAGCTACGTTTTTTTTTTTTTTAATGGATAACGGATGGCAAACGAGCAAAAGGACCACCTGATGGGAAGTGGCTACCTTTGCCCATGACCATCTACAACACCAGAGATGTTCTAGATGCGTTGCCAACCTAGAGGATACAGATAGAAGGGGAGGACAATGTAGTAGTCCGCTATCGGAACTACCAGATTTTGGGGAAAGGATAGGTGGGAAAGAGGAAAGCCTGGCTTACATGCCATCGAACCGGAACACATCATACTCGTAAGATATTTGGCGGTTCGTCTTTGACATGATAGTGGTCGCGAGCCAGACGGAGGACGAACCTCCTACCACCAAACACGTGCAAGTGTACATATACATCCCGCATAGAAAGTAGATAAAGAATCTAGTGTCAAACACTACGTTTCTGCCCAATTTTGAGATATTACATATTAATTGGTGCAACTCAACGCCGCGCTTTGTGCCTCCAGAGAGGAGAATTGAAAATAATTTTAATATAATTGTTTTTCTGAGTGGGAATCGAACCTACGACTAATCGCGTTAATTAGATACTGTCTCAGTGGTATGCCTTGGTGGCATCTAAATATAAAGAGAATTTGGTATTTGAATTTGGTATTTTTTTTTGTGAAATTGACATTATGTCATATTTTTAAAAAAGTAATATAAGATGTAAAAACGATAATTAAAGTAAAAAAAAGAAAACCGACTTCGAATAAAATGCACTAAAAAGTAAAATAATTACGAATAACTCAGAAACTATTAATCAGATCTTAACTAAATTAAATACTTATAACTGCACCCGCAAGAGGCGTTCTTACATATTTAGACTTTTTATAAAAGCTAATCTAACATAATAGACATACTCGTACTGTCTAAAACTTAACTTCTTAAAAATTCAATCAGACTAATAAAACACCATCTCAGTAAATATTTTTGGAAAAGAGACACAAAAAAGTCTATTTTTTTTTTTTTATTTTTTTTTTTTTTTTATGGATAACGGATGGCAAACGAGCAGAAGGACCACCTGATGGTAAGTGGATACCTTCGCCCATGAACATCTACAACACCAGAGATGTTGTAGATGCGTTGCCAACCTAGAGGATATAGATGGAAGAGGAGAACAATGTAGTATTCCGCTCTCGGAACCACCACATTTTGGGGAAAGGATGGGTCGGAATGGGAAAACCTGGCTTACATGCCATCGAACCGGAACACATCATAAGATATTTGGCGGTTCGTCTTTGACATGATAGTGGTCGCGAGCCAGACGGAGGACGAACCTCCTACCACCAAAAAATTCTAAATCTTTCCAATTTTTAGTAATTTGTACACATCCTCACATCACGCTTTGACGTCGGTAGTCGCTTTCTAACGATATCCGCCCAAGTTCTCAGAAACAGCTATTTTGTATGGGCTGTTACGTGAAATGAATCATATATTTTTATTTTTAGGCATTTTCGAGTTTTTTTTCCGGGAAAATAGTATTAATCTGTATACATATAAGTATATTAATCTCTTTCGTAAATAATTGAGAGAGACAACGTGCAGCCTACACTACTAGGGACAAAAAGCTTTTTTTCACATAGGTTTCTTGGAACCATCTATATATTAATACGCGAAGCAAAAACTTTGTACCCCTTTTTGCAAAAAATACGCGGACGGAGTTGCATGAAACTTACCACACTTATAGTTTATATAGCGAAGGAGTGCACAATGATAATATCTTTTTGAAATAACGCATAAAAAATATATTAAATTAATAAAATAAATGATACACACACTACCATGCTTTGACATCCATGTTTATATAAAGTGACATATACGTTGCTAGGCAACGTGTTGTTAACGCGTCAACAGTTGTCCCCGTTAGTAATAATAGAGGAGCATTGAGAGATAATGAATTTTTTAACATTTATTTTTTTTTTGGTAACACACGCAATTCTGACGTTATACAAGCCCACGTAAACGAGGTTGTGGGCTAAAACATATAGTTTCCATTTTATTTGACCACTTTATATCTATTTATAAATGTATGTATTTTATATGAATTGTATGTTTAACTACTTCCGCTTCCTACTCGTTTATAATAACAAAACGCCTACTTTTGCGCCTTAAGGTTATGTGGATGAAATTAATATTTAGACATAGCCTTTTCTACATTGGTTTTTTTTTCATGATAAAAAAACAAATGTACTATTTATTTTTTCAATTTAATACGAAATAAAGTAATAAAAGTAAATAGCAATAGTGAAAAAGAAACCAACAAACACCACTTCGGGAGTGCCGACAGAAGTGAAAACTATTAAAATTGTGCATTTTTGATATTTTGGAATGATTAGGGAATAATATTACTAAGATTTATGTCAATGTGACAGTAGAATCGGTGAGTGCAGAAACAACGTAAGTCCGTATTTTCAAATTTTGCAAGAGGGAGAAAAACAACACGCATCTTGCCTTTCTAAGGTAGTTCAAATCGATAACGAATTTTTGTTTTTTTTTTGTGACTTACGTTGTTTCTGCAATCACCCATTCAATTTCGTCTTACGAATTTCCAATCAGAATTCGATTCCAATATTTACCCATCACAAAAACTGCACAACCCTATTAGAGAAGTGTTCAATTCAAAGAACAGAAACATAAAATTCCTTCTCCCGGGAATCGAATCTATAACCATAACGTAGCTTACCACTTCTTACTACACCACGTTAGCGTACAGCTCTAATCTACCTTACATGTTCATATATTCTCCGTTAACCGAATAATTTCAACTTTGGATTAAAGCATTAATTTTCTTTTGAAATGAAAGCCGTGAGCCATAGGGAAGTGCGAGATTTATGAGCACAGTATAACGTAGTGCCCCGCGTTGTAGTGTTGCGCCCGTCGGATTATATGTGTAATTATTTAATAGCTGTTGCATTTGACTTGAATTCAACTTGAATGTGTAGCACATCACTAATTTATGTATATTCGGAGTGTAAACACGTGTTGTTTTATTTTAAATGTCTTACAATTTGATTGTCAAACCTACCTATAGGTTTTTTTTAATTACGAGTATGTTAATTGTCAAGCAAACGTAGCTTAGAGAGGATTCTGATTGTAAATGCGATTGGTTACGGGTTCGATCTCTATTCGGGGAAATATGGTAATTAGTAGTAATTTTAATTGATTTCATTTCTCCACTTTGGTAATACATAGTGCGGCGTTGAGTTCCGTTATTCACCATGCAATAACTCGATATTAGAGGCATTATTAACTTAGTTATACACATATCGTGACTATTTTTGTTATATTTTTATAATTGATCTAAAAATGCTACCCAAATTATATATTAAAATAACTTTGAAAATTTTAACCAATATTATACTCCTCGCTTTTCACGTAAAGAATATACAAAAATAAAAAAAAGTTACTACAAATCGTGTTCTAAAACGACTAGATAAAACTAAAACAGCCAATAATAAACGTAACCTCGTACATATTAACCAAAATACAAATTTCATATGAAAAGATTCGCTCTCGCGTAATGATTTCACATCTCATATAGCTTTTACGATCGAAACAATCTAACAAAGGAGCCACATTCAAAGCATTGCATTCATATAAAGAATAAAATATAGAGGTAATAAAGCGAATTTATTATGCCCGTAGTTAGTGTTCGACGCGCGACGCTTGCCGCATGAGGTACTTCGAACCTCATGATGTATGGCGTAGGTTGTTTGAACTTTGCTAAAAAATAGCTTCACGCTATATCCCGCATATAACAGGGTAGGCAGAGGGAACCTGAGAACCGAAGAGTTAAGATGCTCCGTTCTTTTTCAACCGTTCCTGACTTTCCGCCGGATTAAAGCGTGCTGAGTAGCGAAACTCAACGCCGCGCTTTGCCTTGTTAGCAAATCCAGGAAATGAAGATACTAAAAATTTCATTTCCTGGAGAGGGAATCGAACCCAAAAAAATGCTCTTTTATATATACGATAAACTTAATATAATTACACCTACGCATAATTTTCTCTTACTAGAATAAAGAAATGGAAATACAAATACTTCCCCGAATTGGAATCAAACCCACAACCAATCACGTTTAGTTTGTCTGCAGACTGTCTGCCTCACTGCGCCACGATGGTCTCTAAAAAGCTAGATTACGCACTAGAAAAACTTAATTATGTTCTATATAAAACTCTGTATAAAACAATAAACGATGCATTGGCAACGATGATTGTGGATTCAATTCCCATTCAAGAGAAAACTTAAATTATTTTCATTCCTTCGCCCTGATAAGACAAAGCGCGACGTTGTGTTCCGTCACCCAACACTCAATAACTCGATTTCGATTTGGAAGTGGAGAACGAGTACAAATTTATTTAATATATAATTGACAACAAAAAAGAAAAGCTATATTTTTTTTTTTATGGATACCGGATGGCAAACGAGCAGAAGGACCGCCTGATGGTAAGTGGTTACCTTCGCCCATGAACATCTACAACACAAGAGATGTACTAGATGCGTTGCCAACCTAGAGGATTCAGATGGAAAGGGAGGATAATGTAGTAGTCCGCTATCGGAACCACCACATTTTGGGGAAAGGATGGGTAGGAAAGGGGAAAACCTGGCTTACATGCCATCGAACCGGAACACGGAAGGTATATAAAATTTACAAGCGTTAGGCGCTCGCCTCGCTACCTCTAAAGCACATAAAAATAAAACGAGGATTGTATTGCCATACGCTTGTTCTTACAAGCGTTATTTGATATTATGGAGTGTAGACTTTGGTCTGCGGCGTTAAACAGCGACCGCTGATTACGCGTATGTTGAGTTTATATGAGCGGTGGGTTTTTTAATGGCCGTGTAATGATGTATTTTGATGTTTTTTTTTTTTTCTTTTTTTTTTAAACTTGCACCTCCAACATGAGGATCGGAGTCATTTTATGCTTTTTAGAATTTTTACAGTTTTGTTGCTTATTTATTTTACTTATCACTAAGACTCTAGGGAGGGGGAACCCAAATCTCGTACTTACTAACTTATGACTATTAAATTTTGCACTAACTCTATTTATATTATTTTTACTAAATTTCTTATTCTTATTCTTTGTATTTTGATGTTACTGCATTTAATGTTTGATTTTTATAACTATTTCAGTTCGAATTAAATTATTTTTACCAGATTAATTTATGGCTATACTTCTGTATAAAGCAATTCTATTACTGATTGACCGACAGAAAACGCTACTGTCCGTAGCAACTGGAATTTGACATGTAGATTCTTTGAGGAATGAATTTTCTGAATTCCCTACGAGATCGAGAAAGCTGATCTTTTTTGCATTTTGTAATCCATGCGAACGAAGTTGCGGGCTACAACTCGTCGCGTTATGGGTTCTACTCCACTCGGAGGCATGACTTATATATAAATTTTTGTTTCTTCACTCCGGAAAGACCACAGATTGTTGTGAATGTCAGAGATTCAACACGCAATATCTCGCTTTTCGCTTTTTTTTTGAAAATGTTCAACGGAGTGTCATGACATGACTAACATGTTGTTCAGGAAAGAACGTAAAGCTACTTCTAAAAATATAATTAAATAAACATCAACTAGCTTTCTATTCACGTCTCGTGCATTTGTGAGCCATGTCGCAACAAATGGAGGAGTACTAAAGAGAGTGCAAGTCTGTCACAAGGAACAAAGGAACAATATAATAAAAAGCGACGGTCTCACTGACCGCGGTCACATAACAATACGCTTGGTACTCGGGGATAAGCTAAGGATGAGCGTAGGATGGAGGCTATCTACTGTGTTATGTTATTTTGTTACTATTGTTATATTAAACTATAGAAATAAATAAGAATTTAATTTAGTGAAAGCTGTTACATTCAGGTTAACCAGCTGTATCCCGCGACTTTATGTATGGACCTGAAATTCAGTCTTTTCAGCCACTCAGTATTAGCTAACAAATATATATATATATATATATATATATATATATATATATATATATATATATATATATAGAACACGTTGCGCGTTGCAACACGTATGTCCTACAAAACAGTATGCCAAATGTATAGTAGTTTGTGTAAAATTTATTTTAGTAATTTAATATATTTTCATGCAAAAACATTAGCAATTTACACTTCTCCTCTAAATAAAATTTAACTGTGCCAAATTGCATACTATTCCGTAAGCGTTTGAAATGAGTACATGGTTTTGGCTTCACATATATAGACAATAATATAGTTTTTGTATGAAAGACTAACCAAGGAACCCACCTTCACAATCGTTCGCATTTATTGTAATTATTCTTTTGGGCGAAAAAGGGGAAATATACTTTTATTAACATTATTATATATTTTTTTTAGCTTCACGCTGTATCCCGCATATAGAAGGATAAGCAGAAGCAACCTGAGAACCTGTTAAGGCACTTCCGTCGAATTGAGGCATTGCGTGCTGAGTAGCGGAATTCAACGCCGCGCTTTGCCTTGTTACCAAGCCCAGGAAATGAAAATACTTAACTATAACATATATTTATATTATATCTTCCTTTTACAATAGGATCCCAGAAAACGTCCGAGAACTTTCCATTTTACAATTTAAAAAAAATACCTAATTAGTGATTTTATAAATGATAACACACCTTGGGAATGAAATGCTCGCTCCAGTCTGTTTCAAAGGTATCATTGCCAATAATAAAGAATTGTAAACCATTGTCAAATATAAAAAAAAAAGAATAGTCCCGCTGAGTTTCTTGCGCCGGTTCTTCTCAGGTCTGAGGCATTAAATTTAGTGAACCGGTGGTAAATTATTTGACGTTCAAAAAATGAAGCTTGTAACTTCTTATTTTGAATAAAATTATTTGACTTTGACTTTGACTTTGACTTAACTACCGCTTTAAATGTTTTTTTAATGTATTAGTGGCAAGAATTGACCAACTTGAACAAGCTTGCATCACGTAGACTACTAATTTGTTCTTCAAAGTAAATCCTACGCCTCATCGCCTTAAAAATATAGTCTTAAAAATATAGTGTAGTGTTTATGATCCCATGAAAGTTACACTTAGCAACTATAATCAATCACTCGCTGCAAATGCGTTAACGTATTGGGAAGTGATCGACTATGTGGAACGACTTCGCGTCGCCTTAGTGTGGTCGAATATACTTATTACATTTTATTTTTATTACTTCGAGATTCTTTTTAGTAAAGACAGAATATCGGTGAAATTCTAAGCTCAATTGGAATATAAGGATCTTTCAAAATATTGCCGAATTGATTTTAAACACTAGCTTACTTGGAAAGCCTAAGTGATTTTATGACGGAGGATATGGATAGCAAAATGCTGAAATATTCCAATTTTATTGTGGTTTTTTTTATTTGTTTTTTATTTAAGGTTGCACACTCTTTCCATGTAGCAAGGCACTTAGAGAGTGCCTAATATAAAGACACTCCCGATTTTTACTTGCCGCTCGAGCTTTCAATGGAGATATTGTACGCAATGTCAACACGTTAGGAGGTGGAATTCACACCACAAGACTGTCTAATCAGAGCGAGGAAACCAAACTAATTTAAATATAATCATTTCCCCGACTGGTAACCGAACCCATGACTAAATCTATTTACAATTACACGCTGTCCCACTGAACCATAAGGACCTCACAAAATAATTTCTCTATCAATTATAAATCTAACAAACGTTGCATTTCCACGGCGACTAAATAACCCCTTTTCTCAATCCCTAAAGCTCACACAAAGGCGACAGTAGGCACAGTAGGAGGGTAAGGGTGTCAATGTTAGTGTATTCCGAAACCACTAGACGCCTCAGAGGGGTCCTCCTTACATATTACTTATTATCCTCCCTTAAGTACTATGCGTTTTTACTTTTTAAATACAAAGGGTGATGAGTTATTCATACACGAAATACTGTAGTCTACTGGGATATGTCTGAACACGTTGAAGTGGAATTGGAACATGATATTTTAGTGACAAGTGTTAAGAATTAAAAAAAAACAGCTTCACGCTAGCAGTGCATAGCAGGGTAATTAAAGGGAACCTAGTGCTAAGACGAAATTTTGAAGTTGAAATATTGTAAAGTGGCGGAACTCAACGCCGAATTTCGTCTTACCAGAAAGAAAAGAAGAAGAAGGAACTCCTTAGCAATCCATGGATCCACCGTGCGGGTGCCCATCGCGTTGCAGAGACAGGAGCTTGGAGAGTGCCTGGGACTTACGACACGATGTGTAGGTTTAAGGGGCCCCTTTAAAATTAATGTTTACATCCACTTTCCGCGCTCCTCTCTCTACCTAACCAAATTTGAAAAGACTTCAACTAATGCCGCCTTCAAAATACGTTACGAAATTATTAGAATATTTTCGAAAATTTAACCACTTTCAAAAAAATGAAGAGGTTCTCAAATTGACTGTACTTTTTTATTTTTAACACAAGTAAAGTCAAGTGATATGTAAGTATATTTATTTAATACATACACAATAAGCTCACAATAAGTACTGTTGAGAACTCACACAAAAGAATATATTTATCTGTTTTTTATCGAAACACGCTCCAATTCCCAATTTCAAAAGCAATAAATTTGATGAACGCTGATATAACATTATTTAGAAGGTGCTTTAGAAAATACTAACTGAATCCCGCGACTTCAACAATCAATACAATCAAGGAAAATGTACTAAAAAGTATAATTATTCTGAATAACTCAAAAAGTACTCGTCGGATTTATAACGGATATCAGAAGCAATAGCAATCATATAAAAAAGTCATCCAAAATGTTACACTGAGGAAAAAGTTACGCGATAAAAATTTAATGTGGAATTGTTAACCTTGTCCTTTTTTAAAGTCGGCTGAAAATCCGATTTCCTCCTGATTTCATAGAAATTTCGAGAATTCCTAGTGTTCCCCAAGGAATCTACATGCCAAATTTAAATTTCCTACGGCCTGTAACATCGCCTGTAAATTGTCTGTCAATAGCGCAAACGTTTTATATTTTTATAGCTCCACACTATATCCCTCACATAGCAGGATAGGTAAGGGGAACCTGGGGACCTAGTGTTAAGACACTCCGTTCTCTTTTAAATATTTCCGTTCCCCACATTTGTATACATATTATATAAAGATAAATAGTATAGAATAGAGTGGAGGTATAACGTATTCACGACAATCCAATCCTCGTATCTGCAGATTAAAGCGCGATAGAGAGCGAACCCGCAAGTATCAACCTTCCTTTAAATTGAATTTACACTTTGATTGAAAAATATTCGCTCCCGACTCCGCGCACCTCTCCCTTACCAATGATTGTACAACCTATTTCCAGTATGGAAACGATAATATTTATATAACGACATTTCTATTGAAAACGCTTACTATTTATGTGTGTGGATTTGTAAAAATGAGATTTAGATGAAAGATTTGTATTAGTAGGGTAATAATATTTTGTTTCTTGTATTAATTATATATATTGATATTAAGCGTGAATAGGTTGATTAGTCGTTTTGTCAAATTGTAAAAATATTGATAGGCATTAGTGATGTAACATCTGTCGTGGCGCAGAGGCACAAACGTGCGACTGTAAACGCGACAGGTTGTGGGTTCGATTCCCACTCCAGGAAATAGAATTTTTAATTTCCTGGGTTTGGTAACAAGGCAAAGCGCGGTGTTGAGTTCCGACACTCAGCACGCAATGCCTCAATTTGGCGGAAAGTGGAGAACGGAGTGTGTTAACACTAGATTTCCTCTGCCTACCCAGCTATATGCGAGATACAACATGAAGCTATGTATGTATGTATTAATATTGTTTTATTTTTGTAGAGAATATATGATTGAATGAATAAAATCAAGGAAATCAAACCCTTTTTTAAAACATTACATTTTCCTGTTTTTAAATGACATAAAAATATAAATTATATATAAAACTAAAACTTTAAAAGCCTCCCCTGAATGTATGTTTTTTTACTAACTTATTCGATTTGTTAAGTTATTCACGCCGGATACGTATATATTACTTATTTTATATGGTTAATATATACATATATTTTAACAATCATTCGACAGACAGATTTACAAGAATGGATAGCTATGAGACAAAATACATACAAATGTAAAAAAAAAAAAATTGTAAAAAGACGTTTGTGTGTTAAAGGTTATTACCTAATTAGTGATTTTATAAATGATAACACACCTTGGGAATGAAA